>JAHDVE020006556.1:0-221057 GCA_022606495.2 Halesus radiatus
TTTTAAAATTTTTATTAATTTATTTATAATATTTTTTTATAATTAATTTTATATTATTGTTTAAAGTAAAATAAATTATAAAACTACAATTTTTTGAACCAACCAATCCCCTTGAAATTGTAGAAATTAAAAAAAAAAACTGCGTGGTGGTACCGCTCCGGGTTTTGACGGTCTTTCCGTAAAAACCCTAAAATATACATTTGTATGCTAATGCCATACATAATAAATAATAGCTTTAAGACTGGAGTTTTTTCAAACACGTACAAAAACCCATAATAACAGCTAGCCCGGAGGACGTTTCAGATTACGTAAATATTTCTTGAAAAATAATTTATAAATAGAAGCAAATTAAATATGAGGCGCTGAGAACTAAATAGGCTTATACGCCTTTTAAGTAGTTTTGAGAAAAACTGCTTTTGAAGTTTTTGAGGATTTTGTTAATTCTTTCATTTCATCAATCCATTTTGATTTCGCTGATGTCAAACAAACTTAAGCAACAATTTTTTTTAATGTTATAGGATACAAATAATAAACTTTTCTTGGTTATTGATTTATTTAAGTAACAATATGTCAGTAAAACCAATGTTTTTACTGATGTTAATATTTCAATAACATTACAAATATTAGATTTTTTTTTTTAAATTTCACCCCTGCTCCCATTATGGTTAAAAGTACTAAAAAACTACGTTTTTTTTACGATTATTAATATCATTTTCATTAGAAAACAACTGAAAAGTAGTTTAACTTAATTAAATAATTAATTTTTCAAACTCTAAAGCTTAATTAGAACGAAGAAATCTATAAATTAAAGCAACAAAAATTTTCCTCAAATTTGAGGAAAATAAGGAAACTAACCTGATTTTTTCGGTTCATCGTTTTATGTCGGTTGTAGAGTTTCTTCCTGAATATTGCAGAAGTCCATGATCCCACCTACACGTGATTGTCGAGTAGTGAAACTCATGTTTGGTTAACAAAAATTGTTATATACTCGTATTAAGACACAAAAAAAACGCGCGATTTCACCAACTGTTAGTTTACACTAATTAGGCCGTTGAGTTCCCATGGCTTAAGCCTGTCTGGTTCTCAGCGCCTCATATTATGTAACTACCAAATTAAGAATCGTGGTTCCCTTATAAAACACAAGAACTCCCATTTTCTGATAAGTTGAATACCCTTTAATTAAATGTATTTTGTAAATTACTCGTAATGCAACTCATAAGAAATAAAAAAAGTTAAATTTCAAATAAAGAAATAAATGTATAAATTCACAAGACATGTGGAATAAGACTGAATCGATTCACTTACTGGGAATGAATCTGCCATGTCTATTGTGAACAGTCTCATCCGCATGCCACCCACGAAGTTCCTGCCCTGCTGCTCGGTGTTTGGACCGAGACAAATTTATTTAATTTATCTGCAAAAACAGTAATATACTCCAATACATTGCAAAAGCGGTAAAAAATCACAAAAATACACCTAACATGACATAAGATATAAGATATAAGAAATTAGACATTTAAAAATAGTTTTAAAAAAGGTTGCAATAAGGTACATAACATAGTTATAATAAACAAGTTAGTTCGTGATTAAAATTGTTGTACGTCATGTGGAAAATATCCACTTTTCCTGCGAGGCGGTTAATTAATCCACTTAGTAAATTCCCAAAGTAAGTTAAAGTCCCAGCGTATAAATAACTAGACGGCGTTTGTAGAAATAGTTGAACATTCATATCTTTTACGATAAACTTGCAGGCGGACAAAGGAGGAACTAATGTACGAACGAACTATTTTTCAAATCCATACATTTTTGTATCCTCTAAATCAGATGTTCCTAAAATTTTTTGCCTCGTAGACCACTTGCCGATTTTTTCTGTTTTGTATAGATATACCCGCTGCTTTCCTAATATTGATTTTTTTACAAACTTATCAATTATAAATTTGTTTTTGATCCAGACACAGAGCTACTCATTTTGATAGGGTTTACTGTAGAGTGAAATTCTTTTAAATAAAACATATGTTAGGTTTTATAGTTTATTGATTAAAACGAAACACAATGCATATCTAACATTTTTACATAAAATAAAAACACAAAAAATCAATTCTTTTATCAGGGATCCTGGTGCTTTGATATCAAAATTTCAATATTCGGCTTCAATTTAGTCAGGTTTAACCTTAAATCTCCTCGGTGAGTGATTTCCAATCTGTTTTTTTATTTTTTTAAGGAGATTCCCAACCGCTCTGAAACCCCCCACGAGGTATGACTATGGAAAAGCTATCAAAAACTTTCTCGCGATAGTCCATACTGCAGGATTGTAACAGGTATATCTCTCTTAAGCCACAATTGCTGATATCCCTTTCTAAATTGTACCTTAAGTTCTTCGTCCGTTTCTTCAATGTCACAATATGGGTTAATAATCCACGGTGGTATTTCCATAGTCAATACATCTTCAAACCTTATTTCGAAGTCTGCAAGTTCTACAAGTCCATGCCAGTACGATTGGTTCAAGCCTGTGCCATTCTTGCAAAGCACTGGTACAAGTCTGGACAAGCGTTGTTAATGCGCTTATGTATGCAATACGGCCGCGGCGTTGCTAGTAGCTACTGGTGGCAAATATGCAAGTTTTTACAAGTTACACGTTATGCGATCACAAAGCGAATAGCATTACCTACTTACACAATTTTATGAAATATATATATAATTAGGGAATTTATGTTTATTATAAAAGAGTACCAAAGTACCTACATAGGTACTATCTGCGAGGTAAATTATTACATTTGCGGGAAGCATTTTGGTGACGGCCTGCCTATGGTAAATGGAATCCTTTCTGGTGGACCTCCATTTACGTCTCACGCACCCCCAATTTTTTTTTTCGTTGACGTGGACCCCTTGCAGGTCGGAATCGACCCCTGGGGGTCGATATACGATATACCACTTTGGGAATGATTGCTCTAAATCTACACTAGCGACAATCTCGATTGCATATACATATTTGTCGGCCTGTAATTTATTTATTTATTTTATTTATTAGATAAACAAACAAAATATTTACATAAAAGCATCACATAATGTATATCGTATATACACAATCGGCCTGTAAATATCTCCAATAAATATGTTTACAATATGTGTGGTGTACGCAATAAAGTTTATGAATTATTTAGTTACAAGTAACAATATTTATTTACCTATCTCACTGAAACTCGGTGCGTGCAAAAACACGATGTAAAAAGGGTATTTTTTGTTTGCACGATGGCCAAAGAAACGAAAATGTTAAAATGTTAAAGGCAAAATAATGTCACAAAAAAGGTTAAAAGATTTTACTTACTTAAATTTAAATTTCATTTAATTAATTTTGTTTATGAACACAAAAAAAATCACCGGCTACGACATTTTGTATTGAGATTTTAAATGCATTTGTGGAATTTGAGAAAATGTTAATGTTGTAACGTTTACTTATTTCGTGTCTGATGATGAAGAAACGTAAGGTATGAGCAATGACAGATATGAGAGAAATGAGAGAAAATAGAAAGAATCAACACGAGACATAAGGATAAGAAAAGAGAAGAGATACGACATGAGTAACAGTACTATGAGATACTAATGAGACTAATATCATAGTGGTTACCGATTATATATAGATTCCATGTTCTTAGTAAGGATAGCTGGAGAGTTCTCATTTTTACGTAGATGCGTCCAATCCTTATCCAAGTGAACTTGTACAGATTTTCCTTACCTGCTTTTATTTAGAAATTTTATTGAGTTTTTGAACTCGGTTGCAGTCTAATATATCATTTGTTGATATCGGAAATGATACTATTTTGCGTATTTGCAGGAATGTCTCTGTGATTACTTCATTTATTTTTTCAGGCAGCATCTGGATCTCCACGTTATTATTTCGATATGATCGATATGATGTCTCTTATTATTCCATTCTTAGAAATTCAGCTTGCAGGCCTTGGTATTCATTCTTCATGGTAATTCTGTTTATTAGAATTTTTATGCGACATTTTGAAATATGTTCTATATTTTTTTATTAAAATACTATTATTAAATAAAACAAATGCTTTATTATAAACAATGATTTACGGTATTTTTACGCTAACTGGTTTCGCTTAGACCAAGCATCATCAGGGCAAATACAATAATTATTAACATCCTATACCTTTGTTATATTGCCTCACTCTCCAGTTTAATTATAAATATGTAATCAAGTAGTGTATTTTCCACTAATAGTGTCTCTGTCTTGTATAAATCATTAAACGATTGTCACAATATCTTCATTATGTCCCCATTACAGTGTTGTACTTACTATTTATTTGTAATAATATATGTTGTTTTTGTATCCCTCTAACAGATAATGTTTTTCGATTGTTGTCTCCTTCTAATATATTATACACCTTTCTCTCTTTCTCACTCTATTGTTTTCCATACCTATATATACATATACGATAACTCTGCATTATATTTGTCTTGACGAAGCTTGATGGCATAAAAATACAAAATAAATACAGGGGGAGAATATTAATGAAATTCTTACAAAAAGGTTAATAATTTATTCATTAAGGCCTAAATTTAAAAAAATATATATTACATTGTTTTCTTGTTAAACAAGTGCTCGTGTAACCCAGAGGTTCCCAATATTTTTTGTCTCACTGCCCACTTTTCAACTATATTTTTCATCAGCCCCTGTTAGTTTCATCTTACGCAACAATTCGATGAAATTTAAATATTTACTCTGTGACAGAGATTATAGCTCTCATTTCCAAGGTCAACTCTTTATCCCGACACGATCTTTTCATCACCCCTATTCTCAATTACAATAGCTTTTTGCTCTTGATTCATACTTATTTGGATATTTTTAATATTATATTATGTAGTATACATTATTGTTCACCTGACAACAGGTTCCGAGAAACCTGGCTAGGTGTTATAACACTGAAAGAAAATGACAAAAAACTGCTACTCCAATAAATCAATAGAATAATTATAGAGTTTGTTTTGATACATGATTTTTTCAACGATGTACCTACGACAAATTAGAATTTATAAGGAAAATTTATTAAAAATATTTTTGTTGCCCTCGTCCCCCATTTCAGCTTTTCGCCGCCACATTGTGGCCCTTCACCGCCCCCCCATTTTTCATTGAGGCTACCACCGCAAGTTTGGATTTATCCAACGTCCCTTGAAGGGCGGTACCGACCTCGTTGGGAACCCACGGTGTAACCGTTGCTTAAATGTTACATTTAAACTGCCCTCAAAAGATATTGGCTAGCTATTTACGAAATCTGTTTGACCGACTGTAACCAAACGCCTACCTATGTAAATGAGCGGGTACTTAAGGGGGGTAAGTACGCGGTTATTATAAAGCTAAGAGCACAACTCAACTTTTAAATAACTTTTAAAACTAACCTAAGGATCATCTAGAATGTATTGAATAATCACTTCGGGGTACCACCTTGCAACGGTTCCATGACAATTCAACACACATGAATCGGCACACTTTTAAAAAAAGTTATATAAAGCCATTAAAATTACAAAAAAAAACTGTCCCGAAAACCTAATACCTAATCCAAATAACCTTTTTTTTAACTTAAAATTTATATAAAATTAAAAAAATAAAAATTATTAAATAAATTATTATCTTACTAATATTAATACTAAAAATAATTTCTTTTTTTAATTTCTAATATAAATTTGTTATTCAATGTTTTATATTAATTTTTTATTAACATTTTTGATTAATTATTACCTACTTTAATCAATTTATGTCTATGGTTATAATTTGTACATAGGTGATATTATTAATTTTTAGTATTCTCTATATTCTTGATGAGGAAAGCATCGCTATCGAAACTTGTTGATATATATGTATTAATAAAGTGGTGATTACAAACTAATTTTTAATTCATATACATATTAAAAAATACATATACGAGTATTTTTTAGGTTCGATTCAGACGTGTTTTGAATTATTCTGTCACCCTCTGAAACACTGTGTATCTATATAACATGTGTAGGCTACACGAGAAAAGAAAGCACAAGTCGCAAAAGTCTGTAGTATTGTATTTTATGGAACGGTCTGTTTAGTAAGCGGGCTTGTTTGAAGGAGCGCTCACGTAGTAGTTTAAGGGACGCAGGTAGAATTCTTCACAAGGTATTTAATTCGCTATGAAGCATTTCTCAAGATTTTTCACAGTGTTCAGATTAAAAGGGTGACTTTTGTAACTGGAGTCTACTACTTTGTAATATTTTATTTATAGATTAGGTAAATACCGAATATTAAAACTACGCCCTGTATATAATAATATTTATAAAATAAAATAGAAACACTTGAAAAAGAAAATATTCAAAAAAAAAATTTAAAACTTGCGATTTGTTTTGCTTTATGCCCTCCATATTGATTATAAGTTCTTTATCGTCCAATGTGCAATTTTTTAAGATTTTTTTTTATATGATACCGCACAATAATCCCCGCTGCTCCCAACCATCTGAAGCCAGTGAGACTATGGCATCCCCAATTGTGGAATGTTGTGAGGCTGAAGGTATTGAAGAGGGGAAGGAGATGGGAAGCAAGATAGTTGGGAAGTACCTGGATATTCAAATACGGCTAAAGCGATTTCAAGCAACGTTACAGGGCGATACTGACAGTATCTACCACTCTGGAACGTGCTCCAAAATATACTACATATTATATTAAATGAATAAATAACACAATTTGAACAAATAAAATTTACTTGCGCACGCCGGGAATTCAACCCGTGACCTCCGGATTCGTAGTCGAGGATCGTAACCACTCAACCACTGAGACCGTAAAATTAAATTTATTACGAAAATAAATACAACCATAGTATTAATTAGTGAAATATAATAAAAATAAACAATAAGTAAGTCTTTATTCCACTTTGTTATTTGACCGGACCTTAAAGTGGAATATATGATACAATTATTTTTAATTTACTCATTTTAATGGAATCCCACTAAGAATTAGCAATTCCAAAAGAAAAACATATTAATTGAAAGAATATTTTTGTAATTATATCTGATTTGGAAACTTTGTATTAATTAATTCTTACTATTATCAAAATATTTAATTTTAAATCGGTCTAAGTGAATTTTGTTAAATTATTCACGAAAACGAGCGGAGAACGACGTCGGATATTGATAATTTATGAATTTAAAAAATTATTACATTATTATACGATAAACATAATGTTTTTAAAGAGAAAAATATTTTTAAAATGTTATTCGAAATTTTAATTAAAAATATCTATCAAAGTCGGATCAAAGAAATATGACATTTTTCTAACCGTCTAATGTGTGCTTTATAAAATATTTAAAAATGTCGAAAATCCTCAAAAAGAATTTGAAGGATTTTCTTTAAAATGTGAAGGTAAAATTTTCAAAAAAAGAATAGGGTGTTATATAATTTTTTGATAAACACTAAATGTAATGCTTTTTTAAATGCGGATTACAAAGCTTCGGTAGAGTATATTTAATAAAAATGCACTGGAAAAGAATGCAATTATTTAAATCAATTTAAAAAAAAATTATTTGAATATTTTCTATTTTGTAGTACGTAGGGCGGTCAGGAAAAGTCATATTTTTCATTTTGTTTTGATAAACGCTAAGCCAATGTAAATTTTAAATATATGCAATAAATATTTTTCTTCAATAAATGCACAATTATTTTGTGGTGTAATAAAATTAACTTGTAACGATTAAAAATAAAATTAATTTGTAAGAAATATAACTTTTTTATATAGGAAAGACTTCAAGAAGTTTTAATACTAGAGTTAAGGAGCACATAAGGTTTTTAAATAATAATAATTATTCTGAATATGCCAACCATATTTTGGAAATAAATCACTTTTTTGTTATAAATAAAGGTTTAATTTTTTTTTACATACGTATGGATAGAAATTAGAATAATTGTTGATGATCATTTAAATATTATTAAAAATAAAATACATTTTTTAAATAGCTGTCTCTTAAATTTATTTTCACACTAATACCTATATTTAGAATATTATTAATATAAATTTTAATAATAATAACTATAAGTATTTAATTTTTATGCCTTGACATTTTCTTGATTTAATTAATATAAATAATAGATTTTTTTTTTAAATTTCTAATATAAATTTATTATTTAATATTTTGTAATATTTTTGTTGTTGTTGTGTTTTCAATTATTTTAACATTTTTAATTAATTACTTAACTACTTTCGTTTTTTTTTCGTTTATGTTTGCAATTTGTCTATTGTTACATTATTGTTTTTCCATTTTTATTATTTGTGTATACTTGTAATTATTTATTTTTCGAAACATGTTGATATTTTTGTATTAAGCAGTGGTGTACACAAAGTTTCTTTTAATAATTTTGTAAATATTTATCTGTTTAAAAACATTTAGTTTATCGTATTACGTAATAATATTTTCATCATTTCACATTAATAAATAATCCCTCTTTGACGTTCCTCTCCACCTAAATGAAAAATCAGCCATTGAAGTATCAAATAACTATGGTTTCCCTTAAACAATGAATAAATATTTCGTCTTTTTCTAAAGATTTGCTTGGAGGGGAGCATTCAAATGAGTGTATTACCAAAATAGAATGAACATTTGATTTACCATTAGGCACTGAAGGAAAAATCAATAGAAGTGACCTATAACTGATTTGAAAGAATACTGATGTGGCCAATTTAGATAAGTCCTTTCGATTTTTAGGCCCCGGATAGGTCAATGAAAATGATGATTTGTTCAAGAAATAATTTTGATACTTGAAAATGTTAGATGTAGTTATTTCTATTTTCAAATCGACAATTCCAGGTAATGTTCCATTTAAAAAAAAAAGCTTTTTAGAAAAGGTTTTATATTCGTAAATTCACATTAAACTTAATGTTCATCTTTTCTGGGCGACTAACAAGCGTGATGGAAGGGATTGAGTAAATTAAGGGTACAAATGATGTTAGCAAATAGCGAGTGTTGCTTTGCAATAACCTAAGAAACGCCTGGAACTTCTTCCAGGCGTTTCTTAGATTATTTATTATGGATTCAAAATGACAAATCACCTCCAAGAAAACATTCAACTGTTTTGAAAGGAGATCAAAAGGTCCCGGAATTGTTCAGAAAGCGAATGTATGATGGTTATTAAATACAAAGACGGAAAAATGTTGACGAATGAGGAAAAAATAAAAGAAAGGTTGATAAAATATTTTGAGGAAGTCTTCGAAAGTAACTCGGGTGACACTGATTCCAGCGGCGAATTAGATATGAATGATGATAGAGTGAGCGTTACCAAAATAAGTATGGATGAAATAAAATGATCGATCAAATATCTGAAGAACGGTAGGGCTAATGATAAGGCTAAGGCTTTTTCAATATAACTGCGTAGTTTTCACATGGTTGTGCAAACTTTTTAACCAGTGTTTGGAGGAGGGTTAAAAGCCATTAGGTTGGAGAAAGGCTGTGATCATGTCTCTGTACAAAGGTAAAGGTTGACGCATGGAATATGGAAACCACGGAGCTATTAGCCTCCTAAGTTCAGTTGATAAACTACATGGGAGATTTATAATTGAAATGGTGCACATGAAAAGTAATGATAAAATATGGGATGTTCAACGTTCTCCAGAGTGCTATGGTCCCAAACAAGGAACAAAATAAATAAATAAATGTATATATGTACGAGTATGTTCATATATATATATATATTCCCCCCAATAAGTAACATTCCTACAGGTTGGTTGACTAATGTATATTAGTGTAGAAATGTTAATTATTTGCACGATATTACTTTAATTTATTTTTTTTCCCAACTTTGTATTCACACAGCGTACGGACCGCAGTACTGTATGCTGTCATAAGTAGAAGGGGTTAGATGGATGCGATTATCTCATTGCGCATGCTCACAGTTAAGTTTTTTTACAAAAAAACCGGAAACTTTTCCGTGCTTTTGTCGATCTCCAAAAAACTTATTGTGGAGTTGATATGAATAAAATATGGATGGTATTTTCCATGTATGGAGTGAACATGAATCTTTTGCAGGCATTTGCGTCTCTACGAGGGAAGCGTTGCATGTGTTAGAGTGAAGGGTGATTTTACAAAGTGGTTTGATATCAAAAAAGATGTTCAGCAAGACTGTGCAATCTTATCGTGGTTATTCAATCTGTACATGCATAATTGTATTAAAAAATTGAAAGATGTTGTCTTGGGTGCGAGAATAAATAATCTGAAAGTGTATTCCCTCTTCGATACTGATGATGCGGTGCTAATTTCTGACAGTATGGAAGATCTACAGTCTCTCATATCTAGGATGAACCAAATATGTCTGGCTGACGTGAGAGCAATGGTTAAGATCAAGAAAGAGAGAATTAGATGGTTTGGATAAGTGGAGCGGATAAACGAATAAAATGGTAAGAAGAATAAATAAATTACACCATCAAGTGGATCAAATACTTGAGTCGAGTCACGTCAAGAGTCAGAAAAATAGAAGAGTGTATATGAGACGATGTATGAATGTGAATGAAGCAAAGAGTGTGTGTCGCGACAAAGTTGTGTGGCAATCTATCCCCTCTGTCTCCCCCTTCGGGGAAATGTGACGTGATGGTTAGTTAGTATTAATTTATGATTTACGAATAGTTCCAACTTAAACTCAAGTTACTTATGCATTTGTATCGGATTGTCAGTAGGTTGATGACAAATAAATCTTTCTATGGAAAGAACTAAACAATGAATGTTTTCCAGGTTTTCATGAAGGACGTTACATCTAAATGACAATAAATAAAAGCTCTCGTCAGCCCTGCCTTGTAAAGACGTAGGGGTATTATGCGCGCGATATTAAAGGCTTTCAGTGGGGAACAAGGAGAAGCCTCCAGCGGGGATTAATAATTGTTTGCCGAGAAAATACAAAAAATAAGCGTTTTTAGAAATTAATTAGTTCTACTAACAATGATAGTCCATTATAGGATGCATGCCACATAATCTCCTTTCAATTTATTAAAATAAAAAAAATAAAACCATGGGAACAGTTTCAATCTGGTTTCAGTAAAATATCACAGACAGGCCTTGTGTGTTTCCAAATATAAATGAAGGATTTTTTGTTTAGACCTAGTATACAAAATACGATTTTTTTTAAGATTTCAAATCATATTCCAACCCTTTATAACCTCTTTGAAGATTGGCGAAGATGGCCCTCGAATATTTGACATTCTTTTGATATTGACATTTTCTAGTCGATATATTAAAAAATTCCTTCCCCCTTCTTTAAGTGCGAATTCACGGTGTAGCCAAGAAACACAAAACGCTTCTATAATAGGCACTTATATAACATATTTTTTTTACACGATTCTTTCTTATTCAGGGATTTATATACGAGCAAGATGTGGAACAAAAGGACTCTGAAGCAGCATTTTCCTTTGTAGTGTGGTGGATTTAAAAAAAAAAACTGTAGTAAGTTGATATAACGTCCTTAATAAATTTAATATTACTTTGTGGTGGCATTTTTTTTTTGTTTATATGAATACCCCACAAGAGTCACATCTGCTCCCAACCGTCTGGAGTCAGTGAGACTATGGCATACCCGATTGAGGAATGTTGTGAGGCTGAAGGTATTGGGGAGGGGAAGGAGAAGGGGGGAGGAAGGTGGGGAAATACCTGGCTATTCAGATCTGGTTACCAAACACGGCTAAAAGCCATTTCAAGCAAAGTTTCAATTCTGAATGGTGGTCTTTCACCAGGGCGATACTGAGAGTATCTTCCACTCTGGAATGTTAATAAAATTCTTAAGAAATATTTCGTTTAAACCACTGTTTAATATATAAATATCAACATGTTTCGGAAGCGAAAAAAAATATATACTGTGTATTCTGATGAGGGAAGCTTCGCTTCCGAAACATGTTACTATTTACATATTAAACAGTGGTTTACAGAAAATATTTCTTTTTAATTTCATGATATTACGTCATTAAAAGTACGACAAGTAAAAAACTATCCGAAAATCTAATAACTTTATTTTTTTTTTGTACTTTTAATGACTTTATATCACTTTTAAAAAGTGTGCCGATTCATGCGTGTTTTGATTTATCCGGTCTCCTTTTATTTCCATTCGGTTTACAGTTAAATGTCTAATACAAACAAAACACATAGCATTTAGACTGTCGAGTGTAAGGTGAGAATGATGAATACTGTAAATGGGTTATGTTGTGTTAAAGTGTGTCGTTAACACCATCCCACGATCATTTCGCAGACAACTTTATTAACTGCGCCCTAGTGCTCTCGCCACCCTAATTCACCGGTTAACCTCCTTCCCACAGCCTCACATGCCCGAAACTGTCGACGCCAGATCGGTGAAATCTGGAAAGGTTTGCAAGTCAAGGGTATTTGTCAGGTGGATTTTTTTTACAGGTGAATGCTGATTTCTAGACAATTTTTTTTAATTCAAATTCCCATTATAAAGCTGTCTTTGGCTGAGTTATTAAATTTGTAATGTCTGTGTATCTAATACTGTATATTATGCCCTCCCATTCTGCTAACGTCCGTTATACTTCACGTCAAAGTCAAACAGACCGAACTGTCTAATTAAGATTAAAATAAAATTCTGGAAATTTTACGGTCATAATACCTTCATAGTTTAAATAACGTCAGAAATAAACAAAAGGTTTTCAGTAATTGAATATCCACAAGAAAAAGGTCAGCCGTGGTTTTTAAAGGTTTTGAAAGGAAGGAAATTTCGTGATTTCATGTCAATAATTTAATCACGAAGAAAGGAAGAATTTCGTAATTGAATTCCCCGAATAAAAGGTTTTCAGCGGTGTTCATAACTAAGTAAGAGCTAGTTATAAAGCAAAAAAACAACAGAAACATTTCGATGCTAATGGGTAGGCTAATTTTGCGTTATTTTTTGTGAAAAGTGGTGTTATTTTTCATTGAAATTCGTGTTATATTGCAAATTAAAAAAATAAATATATATACAACATCTGTTTTTTTTTAATAGTCGTAAAAGAATAACAGTATGCGTCATTTTTAGCATAATTTTAGCTGCGTTCCGTTTTTTGGCTATTCAAGTTTGTCAAAATAATAGAAAAATAAATTAATAAAATACTACTTCATTAATTTAAAATACCATAATATCGCGTGAAATATCGATGTTATTTTCCTGAACATTGCGAATGTCGCGATATTCGCGTGAAAATGGAAAAATTCGAGTTTTTCGTGTAGAAATTACGAAATTCGCGTTATAGCAAATGCAGGTGTTCATCTCTGCACTAATGGATCATTTTACAGAGATTGTATTATATAATATGATAATATACTTACATATGTAATATACTTAAATGTTATAATTAAATTGTTTTTGTTTTATTGGCCCAATGTGCCCATGTTGAAAAATAATAAGTTAATTGCGCATTGAAATATTCTCAACTCGATACATTAATATACAACGCAATTTCAACAATGTTCCAAAAATAGAATATTCCTTGTAACTAATTGTCGTACATCAGTTAACTGTTTTATCAGATGGATGGCGATATCTCTCCCCTGGGGGCGCTGTGATGATCCAAGGGGCAACCTGGGGGTAGTGAAGGTTTTTAATGCTTAGTTGGGAAAAGTTATTGATATATAAGATTCTACGCCAAAGCAAAAAAGGAAACTAAGGAAAGCAAAAAACACTAATAGTAGACTCATAAATAATCAAATAAATCTAAATAAAAGTCCAATCTTTAAATTATTCCCAATAAACAAAGTACATTCCCTTCCCGGTCACCAGGTACCTGCTGATCTCCCACCCTTGGCCCTTCACTAGCCTGTTTGTATTAATCCATAACACATGTGCATCTTAGTTCATAGTTTAGTTGTATACTGCCCTGAAGAAGCTACGGTAGTAGCGAAACCCGGTCGGCTAAAGCATAAATAAAAGTGATGTAAAACAAAGTTATTGTTTTATTTTATAAATTATAATGTCACATCACCAAGTTACCGCTTCATATGAAAAAAAAAAAAAAGATTTACCTTCATTTATTTTTTCACGAGTTGCTCTACCTGTCAATGAATAATGATTTTTTGAGTAATTTAGTAACATTTATTTTTATTTCTCTGAGGGTTGTAGAAAAAACGAAAGGTTCCACCTATGAATGCATTTTAACAAACTGTGAATAAAAAATGAAAATCAGATACAGCTCTTATGTGAAAAAATATATGGAATTTTCCACATACAAAATGAGTAAAACTTTGTTATCCATAAAAAGTAATCCCGAATCTATTTTCTATAAATAATACCAGTCATCAAATTATTATTTTATATTTGTTTTTGTTCAAAGTGCATAATAATGTGTTAGGTAGGTAGTTACCAGTGGCGTGCAGTGGAGAGAGGTTGAAAAGCTGTGCCTAACCCAAGAAAATGGAGGGTAAAAATAAACTAAAATTTTAACAACAAAAAAAAAACTTACAATAATCGTTTAATGATAATAAAATATTTCTATTTTAACTATTATTTTAGTCTCTTCAGTTGCAACCTGACCCGGTTATATTCATATTAAAAAGAAAAACTATCTTCCACGAGATAGTATTTTTGTAGTCATATCTTATAGGACATTGCGCAAACAGCGCAAATCATTAAAAAATGAACCCTATATCGGTCAATATTACACGCATTTCGACCGTTTTCGTTCGCAAGTAATTTTAGGACAAAAAAGTTTCACATTGAATTTACCTTGTATTCATTATTGCGACACTTTTTCATAAATTGTCCGCTTTTTGCTAATGGTGACTGACATCTGTGGAAATATTTTAAAGTCAACCCTTCCAACTTCCAATAATTAGCGGATCGGAACGAAACTAATAATAGTATGCGAATAATGTCAGTAATACAAAATACGAGTTTAATAGTTTGTAACGTAATTATAAATTATATTTTATTGTAATATTATAAAATTAATTTCAATCAAGTTAATTCATTTTTCATTTTTTTCCCAATGCTGACATATATCTGTTGAAATATATAAAAGTCAATCCTTCTAACTTCCTGTTAGCGGATCGATCCTTTGGAACAAAATTAGTAATAATATACGAAAAATGTCTATAATGTAAAAACAAGATTATTTAACATAATAATGAGATTATAAATTATTTTTTATTATAGTAATGTAAAAATACTTTCCATCAAATTAATTATGAGACTAGGTTTATAATGAAAACGACTGGTTTAGATATTTTTTTGTTTTAATATCAATTAACAATATTACTTATTTTTTTTATCACAGATACATAATTATGTCGCAAGGCGATTCTGTCACCAATATGAATTCTGGGTGGAGGGTAAAAAAAATGCCAACGGCACGCGGCGTTCCCAAGCGGTCACCCATCCAAATACTGACCGCGCCCGATGTTGCTTAACTTCGGTGATCGGATGAGAACAGACGTGTCAACATGGTAGCCCGTTGGCGAATAATTTTACAGCCAATAAAATTATTGATAATCGATCAACAACATTATGAGAAAGTCTAATTGCATTGCGTTAATATTATGTGTTTTTCTATGCACCTCAGAGTTTTAATATTTTTTACCTGTAATATACCCAGTAAATCTAAGACGTTCGGGGTTTCTAGATGAATGGTGATCATCAACAACTGCAAAGCTACAGCCTACCCTTTTTAAGGGGCAATTGACGCCACTGGTAGGTACTTAATTTTTTAAAATTTCATTTCTACATAATATGTTGAATATCTAGAATACGTATATTCTATGTTCAGGTCCGCAAATCAAATGCTATTGATTTATTATCGTTATAGGGCCGACTTTTTTACTATTGTTTTTGTTAATATTGTATTTAACTCTATTCTCAGTTCAACTTAAGAACGACCTGCTACAGTTTCAAATTTCCCACCCAGGAGTCTACGTCGCCTCACCCGCATACGGCTGGCAATGTAACTCCGCCAATACTCTTTTCTGAGATATTAACTCATTCAGACCGTGCGACATAATGGATGATCAGTCAAATTCACTGTCACCAATTGTAAAGAAAAAAAGAAGACATGTTGACGTTAATTACGTATTTTATTTACAGCTACTCGAATTGCAACAATATCAATAAAGCATTTTTTGTAGAATATAGATAGATACTGTAGTGTGTAAAATTTATGAATATCGGTGTTGATCAGTTATATTTATTTTTATAGGTGGTACACAAATCTCAATACATTGTTCCGGAGTAATGCAAAATTTAATAATTCGACATATTAATTGTTTCGAGAAAAAAAAAATGGAATACCGATCATATTGTTGATGAACACGAGGATGATAATGATGATTCATCGGATATCAACGTTTTTTTAAATGACGATAATATTTTCAAAGTCATATAAATTGTTTAGCCGATTTGATGAATCTGATGCATCGACAAAGGATATACGATGATCTGATGACACATAAAATGCAATTATGTATATTGTAATATTATCATCATCATTATTTAAATGCATAAATTGTGCTCATTTTGTGTTCGCTGGTAGGTAATATTTAAAAAATATATTTTTAATTTATATATTGGGTTTATTGTGTGAACGTGGGTACAAGTCACGGAGAAAATAGTTGGGAAAGAGGCAGATACATGCGCGATCACAGGTTGTTCTTACATTGGATGGAGAATAGAAAACTAATCTCAGTCGCTTCGACCCATACCGTGTGCATTTTATGCTATATCTCTTAGGGTTTACAGCATTTATTAATAAATACTTTTAAAAATTCACATAAAGTTGTTTGATAAAATAACACATACGTTTAAAACCTTCGTAATCAAAAAATGCACTTTGCGAGGATTGATAGTAGTGTTGGTCAAAATGACAAATGGTTAATATTGACTTATAAAAATACCATTATTCTTCCAGGGTTAAAGAAAGTAGGTAGTTAGGTACTCAAATGATTCACACCCACCGCGTCGGCAATCACCTAGAAAAGGGAGATCGATAGATAAAGCAGTAAAAACACCGAACATCGTTATATCTAAATATAACTGGTATTTTGGTTAGCGAGTTTCTTAGTTGTATAAAAAATGAGAAAGGAAGGGATAAGACACAATATCGTTGTAATACAAAACAAATAAAATCACCCTCACCTCTAAAATGCAATATGTCTTTCCCAATTTAGCATTCCTCAGAATTAAAATAATACGAATTACGTTCCAGCTTCTTATTATACCTATTTTTATCAATGTAAATACATACTATGTTCAGCGATTAAAATATTTAACGAGTTTTGTTGTATTATACGAAATAATAACAGGAGAATTATGACCAAACAGTTTCATATTACGTTAAGTGGTAGAAAAACAATAGATATCTGTTCTAACCCAAAAGGTTTCATTTGCTGAGCCCTCGATTATGTAATATGGTAATCGCAGTTGTAAATTCTTCAAAAATGGCTGAATTGCTTTTAAATAATACGAACTGTCATACTGTAATGATTATTCTCATTTACATATCATGAATACTGATTACAGTTATATTAACACCGTCATATTTTTAATAATTTTAGGGAGCTTCGGACTAACCAGTTTAATGTTAATAAGTGAAAAAATATCTTTATTCGAACAGTAGGTACAATATCATATTTAATATTAACAGAGTCTGGACAAACCGGTTTAATTCTATGTTAAGTGGTAAAAGAAAAAAACTTTTATTCGAACAGTGCAAGGCCATAATTAATTTGTACTAATTTTGAAAAAAAAGGAAAATTTCCCAAAAAATACCTCTATTCGAACAGTTCAATGTCTTGTTTGATTTCAACAAAGTTTTGATAAACCGGTATAATTTTATGTTAAGTGGTGAAAAACAAGTAATTCGAACAGTATCTACAATATCACATTTTATTTCAGCAAAGTGGGAGTACAAGTGCCGCGAGAACAGCTTTGAGCTATGAGCTCTGACCATGAGTGCAAAACCGTGCGCGCGTTTGTCGAGTGAAAGGTGAACATAAGGAGAGGGGAGCAGTGTGCACTCCGGCAGAGTGCGACGCGGGTTACAAAGGGCGGATTATCTCTCACAGCACCGTGATGCACTTGAATGGCAGCGAGGCCCCCGAGGCCAGAGGAGCGGACTCCAACTTCTCCTTCCCCGCGGAGAAAGAGTACATATTTGACAGGACCGACGTGAGAGCGATTTTCATCACCCTCTATACGGTCGTCTTCTGTTGTTGCTTTTTCGGTAAGTTCTTCACGTGTCTTTGATGTTTGTCATTTGTTTCAGATGTGCCGCCGCGAGGCGCAAACTATATTATGTGAGAACGTTTAGCTTCGCACGTGGGACACAGCGCATGCCGATGTTATCATGTCATCTGAACCGAGGGCTGTCAAACTGTGTAGCACCTAGACAATTTTTTTACTAAATAAAAAATATCAGCTCTAATGAACATGAAACGAAATGCGTTAATGTATTAGGCAATTTAGTAATTAAATATTACATGAAGGTAGAAAAAAATATATTGGGGATGCACCGTTTTCACTCCCTGCAGCTCAGAAGAGGGATATGTCGCTACCCGGTTGTTGACTGCTGCGAGGCTGTATAGAGAATTCAGCTATTTTGGAGCGCATAAGTCTCATGTTCCTGATGACTATCGTCATGATAGATCTTCCTACCTGTAGGACCAACCTGCCAATGGTTTTCCGGGTGGGGATGAACTTATTGCTCCTGAAAAAAATCTCACAGGATATCGATATATTTTGCGAAATCCTTTTGATTCTTGAAAGAATCTCTCCTCATTGACACGATCTTCACTACTGAATGAAATTAAAAAAAAAAATCTCTGTCCGTTAAATTATGTAATTTTTACAAATTAAGTACATTTATATTTTTATATGTACTAAATGTATAATAAGTTTGTAATGTATGAAACATTTAATAAACAAGTTATTAAAAGTCAAAAATAAATACACAATTTTACAGTAGCTAATTCATTCACATGTTAAACTTAGACTTAACAATAATAAACACCCTTTATTCCATTACGTTGTTATACGCACTATCTTTTAAATTCAATTTGTAATACATACTGGAATTTTACATTTTGAGACGTATTTCATAGAATTAAAAGATTACAGTTTGGGAATTTTTATCTTTTAAACCTTATGCATTTTGTAACTACCCGTATAGAATTTACAGATAAATAATTTGTGGTATTGCTTGAGTTAGCAACCTGCAAAATGATGTTTAGGGCCATTTCTGGGGGCTGGCCCTTAAATATGTAGTTGTATTTTCGGAACAGAAATCACATATACAGGGTGTCATTGATCACTTACACGAATATCTGCTCAACCCCCCCCCCCGACTCAACTATTAAATTCCGATTAATTTTTAATGTTTTTAGCTAAATAAAAAAAATTAAAAAAATGTCGCACGAGACTAAAATTTAATTATTATTTTTTAGTCTAAATATGGGCAGGAATCACTGGTTTAAAGTAAGTCCTGTACATTTCTTAACACCCTGTATAATATGCTCGAAAAAATAAAACATTGAACGATTTATTTAAAAAATACTGGTTTAGGGAGAGATGTCGTGAATTATGTGATTGAGATATAAATTCAAACAGATTGGTAGATTCTCTCAGTATCGCCCTTGTGAAAGACCACCATTCAGAATCTAAACGTTGCTTGCGTTAGCCGTGTTTGGTGACGATATCTCCCCCTTAGCTTCTTCCCCCTCCCTCCATTTATGCCTCACAACGTACTTCAAAATGGGGATCTCATAGTCCAAGAGTTAGTAACCTTTTTGAGGTTGGGAACTACTTTTCACCTTAATTTTCACATGGATCGACTTCTAACAAGAATCTTATAAGAACTTTAACCTTTTTTTTTTCAAATCTTTCATATTTTAAGGGGAACGGCTGTGGTGCCTGTTTAATTCAAAACTGAATTTTGGATTGGAGACCAAAAACCCATCCAAACGGAATGATCTTTTTTTTAAAAATTAAAGGTTTAGTATAGACGAAACATGGAACCACATAAAAGTGAGTCTTTGTGAATCTGCTGGAAAGGTATGTGGAATAAGTACGCAAGGTAGGAAGAAAGGCGATGCATGGTGGGATGATGAAATTAAAGCACTGGTCTCAGAGAAGAAGAACGCATGGTTATATCTGATATCGATTGGCAGTGCTCCTAGTGAAGGGCGGAATAAAGCGAAAGAAGTATACAAGGGATGTAAGAAAAGAGTAAGCGTTGGAGTGAAAGAACAAAAGAAACATCTGGAAGAGGAAGAAGGAATCAAAATGACAAAACACCTCAAAGAAAATATTTGTAAGGAGGTCAAAAAGTCTCGAAATGGTCCAGAAAGCGGTAGTATGAAAGTGATGAAATCGAAAGATGGAAAAATGTTAACGAATGAGAAAGAAATAAAAGTGAGGTGGGTGAAATACTTTGACGAGGTTTTTGAAAGCAACCCGACTGATAGTGATCCCAGTGGTGAATCAGGTATGAATGACGATGGCGTGAATGTTCCCAAAATCAGCATGGATGAAATAAAAAGATCGATTAAATGTATGAAGAACATGAACGAACACTGAACGAACCCAGAACGTCTGTCTTACCAAGACAACCGATCTACTTACTGAGCTAATGAGACCAGTTCACTTTACGCCACCTTCATCGATATCATACCTAAAACTCAAGACTTGTCAATATTATCCTCCATCTTAAATCCCATATTAATTTTGCTATCTTTATGATGATTACAAAGTTCTTTCCGAATACAATTGCAATCTAGATAGTGTAACACTCCTTTCTTAATCTAAACCATGTTATGAAGCAAGTCCCTAACAACTAAGGTTGACAAACTACCCCGGAATTACTTGAAAGCAAGCACTATTTTCTGTTATTATTGGCATTTGGGGCCTAGCCGAATGGTTGATCCTCGTTTGGGGGCGGGACACTACAAGCCAGGAGCCGCAGGTCGGCTTGGGCCGGAGGGAAAAATATTCACTTAAGTTTGGGGACCCGTGCAACGCAGTCGCTTCATCCTGACCACAAGTTTGCCAAACCGGTATCGTTCCAAATTTACTTATTATTTCGCTTTCTTTTTGCTAATACAGAAATAATCTAAAATCAGTGAACATTTCACTCAAACCTTTAATGATCTAAATGCGTCCACAAAAAGGTTAAAGCTTTTCCATTGAGTTTTGTTTTGAACTGATCGCTTGCGCGTGTCCGTTCAATCCAAAAGTCAAAACCTAAGTGATTGTAAATCATTTTAATAGTCTAGGAGTATTTGCATTTGCGCGTAGTAACCTGATTGGTTTTGTTTAAGGCATTATTATTCACGAGGAACTAGATTTTCTTAGTAGCGCTTTTCAAGCAAACGGCTTCTCCAAATATTTAATAGACAAATCCATAATAAAAGATTAAAACAACTGTTCATGAACCAGAAGAGCCACCTCTCTCAATAGCCATTCTTCCATATATCAAAGGCTCCACAGATAAAATTAGCCGAATCCTCAGAAAAAATAAAATCCGTAGCATTGTCTACATCATAATGACATTGAGGACAGTTTGAATTGTTTCGGATTTTTCTTTTCAGATAATCAGTCGGGAGGTCGCGAAGAACGTTCGCCGCGTCGCCGAGTAACGTTTCTAAAATTAAGGTGTATTGATTTTTTTTTTGATTTCTCCACCCGTTTATTATTATAAAAATACATATTTATTACAAAAAGAGCTCTGGCGTTCGTGAATTAGAAAAACGATGAAAGACCGATGCCATTTCCAAAAAAAAAAATTTAAAAAAAGACGATTTGAGTTTTGGTAATAAAATGAAAGTTTTTTTTTTATTTTGTTAAAAATTAGTACTAACTATTGGAGCGATCCTGATCAATCGAACACTGTGAAAAAAATATTTAACCTATAGAATTTATTCGAAAATAATTACTGGGTAGGCACTGAGTACTTTTGGGAAAATGTTTAGGTACCTAACCCGACATTATTACTTGATTATTTTCAATGTACGAGAAATACATTGCAGGAACTAAAATCGCTGTTTAATAAATATTTATTTTAAATACTGTCATTTTACAACACGGATCAAATAGACAGAATCCAATGAGAGAGTGTTTCCGTTTCGAGATTGACATAACATTTTTTTTTTGTTGCTTCTAAATGGGTAACTTAGATATAACTTGCATATAAAATTACAATATTTTCAATAAGTACCCGGAGCACAGACGGTCAAAGAGTAATAATACTGAGAAAAAAATTCATTTAAAATTATTTTTCTTCTACAATAATTATGATATGGGTATCAAAAAACGCGTATTGACCTAGCGGATCCTTTTGAGTAGTTAACTCTTTGGCTCTCTTGCGAGAAAATGGTAATTTTGAGAGCATTTTTCTTTTCTTTTCTTTAACTACACAATAGGGGTAGTAGTACAGTAGGTGTAGGGTAGATGTAGGGTAGGGGTAGGATAGGGATAGGGGTAGGAATAGGGGTAGGTGTAGGTGTAGGATTAGGGGTAAGTGTAGGGGTAGGGGTAGCCGATATGGGTATCAAAATGAGCGTCTTCACCTACACAACCTAATTAAGTGCTATAAAAAAGCTATCTCCTAGGCCCTTTTTTGCAGAAAAGGTTCACACAGAAGTAAATAGGGGTATTGGTAGGATAGTAGTAGAAGTAAGAGTAGGAGTAGGAGTAGGAGTAGGAGTAGGAGTAGAAGTAAGAATAGGAGTAGGAGTAGGGGTAGTAGTAGGAGGGTGAGTAGAAATATTTTTCCTTATATTCATTTAAAAAAAATCTAAAACACGCACTCCTTGCTTCATCCGCATTTAAACACAAATCACTATCCATTAACAACCAATTGCAATACTGCAAATCCTAGTCGTTTAGAAATATGCGGTTTTAGGCCACCTAGTAAAGATTTTATCGATAATGTCGGTAACTTGTCATCTTTCCTGAGCAAAACTGCAGATTACCAACGACCAAACAACAGTTTACGTCAACAAAAATATGCGCATTTAGGTGATGTGAATCGTATTTTTTATTGTTAACGACCTGCCCTCGTGCTGATAACAAGCTATCGACATTATCGATGAATCCTTTATCGATGTTTTGTGCTAGGGGGCCAGATCGTTCTAAAAATCGATTAGTATTAAAATTACACATTTTTACTACAGTGATTAGAATCAGAAAAATGTACTTAAAATCTTCCACACATTTTTAATCGTATCCTTTGTGTGCGAAATTACCCCATTGGGGATGCCATAGTCCCATGGCTTCGGATAGTTGGAATTTTTGTACGGTATTCAAATAAAACAAATTCACACGTACGATTACATAAAAAGAAACACAAATTTTCCTCGGTTACGAATAACCTGACAATGTTTTACAAACTCCTCCTACAACCATTATAAGCGGAAATTTTTTTCTGGAATGATGGAGGACAAGGCTAACTGAGGAATTGATCCCGCGCCTGACACATCGGTTAACTCAGTCACTAACCGGTTGTAAGGAGATTCACAATAAATTTGTAAAACTCTTTTTGAATATTAATCACAAAGTCAAAGAAAAAAATATAGCAGTTGGAGACAAACAAAAAAATTAAAAAAGGCGACCTACAACTTATAAATAAATTGAAAGTAAAGTCTCAGAATTGAATAAAACGCTGCTGAAAAAAAATCGTATCATACATAATACAGAATTGAAACCATTTTTCGCGAACCAAACAAAACAAAAAGTAAATAGACACCCAGAACTTAATTATAACATCAACAATTTTTATGATTAAAATTTCTCAATATTACCATCGCAAAATGTTCAACAATATGATACATTTATAGCTTTTTAGGAAACACATACATTGGCGATCTTAAGAAGAAGATTAATTAACTAAAGACAATTTCTTTGAAGATGTTATTACGGGAATTAAAGAAAAATAATCTTAATTTTTTTATTGGAATAACTTATTGAAGCATATAAACCGCATTGTAATATTTTTTAATCATTGAGGATAATATTACCTAATCTCCAATGAAATACGAAACAGAAAAGACACATAAAATAAATATAACGGTCGTATCAGGGACCAGCGCTCCATCGAGAGCATGCCCCCCTTATTGATTTCCGTCGTTTTTATCGATATCATATTTCATTTTAAGAATTGTTATTACATTTTTGGATTATACATTTATTTTACAATCTTATTAGTATTACCCAGCTATTATTTTAAAGTAAGAGCTCGCTTAAGATATAGAATATATTAATGTACATTTATATTATATTGACACTACTACCTAGCGCAATGCAGTGAACAAATGTCAAAATTACCTCCGATGTTTTTTTGAAATTTTATCAATTTATAAGTGACACTCAGCAGTGAACCTCAGTGCAGATAAATTCTAGGATAGTTCTCAAGTAGATCTCATGTTATTAACTGTTTTACATTCTCAATTACAAAATAAACAAAAAAATTCTACTGGACAAGACATTCTCAATACCATATCTGCTTTAAAGCAAAAGCGCAAAGTGTAAAGTGTTAAAAGTGACATCAAAAGCAATCGAGTGATATTTAAACATGGTTATCTCTTTATGATTGCCTGATTAGTTCAACAAAGATTTAAAAAATAATAACAATATTAATAAAACACAAAAATAATAAAGTCTAGCGAATATGAATACCCCATCTATCGATCAACACAAGAACTTTTAGAAATCGCCAAATGAGCACTGTCATCTAGAGATAAGATCTTGTTGATAGATGTCCCCCAGTACATAAATAAATAATACAAATAATTAAACAATTAAATCATTAAAAATGATAGAGGATCCAGTTTAAACTATGCTGGATGGTTTTTAAGGCGATACACGACATGGCACCACCCTACTTGGCGGAACTATGCACTCCAAACGATGTCAACACTAGGCAATCATCTCTTCGATCAGCGTCTTCAACAGCCATAGGAAGACTCTCAGTACCTAAACGCAATCCCAATACCAATTTCGGAGACCGAGCTTTTGCGGTGGCAGGCCCAACAGCCTGGAACAAACTCCCTTCATATTTGAGAAAAATCGACAGCTCTACTGAATTCAGAACAAAACTAAAGACTCATCTTTTTAAATTATCGTTTCCAGAATAACGACCCCATTGGTCTAATGGTGTTTTCGGGTACTCAGTCCAAGAGAATTACTTATATTCCTATTTACCTTCTACCGCCCAGACTACCTTCTTTAATTTCGATAAAAATTATTACACTTTTGGTGCTCTACCACTGACAGCACGAGCAATAATCATACATGTATTTATATTATTATAAATAGGTATGTTAGTTGTAAGACTCTAGTTTTAAGCCATAGTTGTACGTCATTTTGCAGTATTGTATACACAATATGCACTTGGTCATAGATATGTATTAGTTTTAAATGGGTACTGGGTTTATATATGTGTTAGGTTTTTATTCTAGTTATGCCTACTTAAGTTTAAATTGTCACTAGCTATAACTTTTAGTTGGTGAGTGACTACCTATAAGCCGTAGATGTGAGTCACTAATTGTAGGTCTCAGTAGTTAGTCCCTAGCCATAAGTCTTATATGCCATTAGTAATAAAGTTTAACTGTAAGGTATTGGTTGTATATGTTATTTTATTAATTGTAAAGCGCCCTTGAGGTGATTTTCTCACGAAAACGGCGCTATAGAAGTAATCCAATTATTATTATTATTATTAATATAAATGCCGCCGAAAACTGAAACAATTATGGATCAAAAAATAGATATTTTCAAAGAAAAATTATTGCAATCGATGGGGGTGCAAATAGACATGCAACTAACAAAATTCCTAAAAAAATGACGTTAATAAGATACTTAGGGAGATTAAAAGAGAAATATAAGATCTAGTGAAAAGCGTAGAATTATGTTCAAACAAAATACGAGAGATGAGTTTGAAAACGAGATTAAAAAAAAGAATGATCATAAAAAAAAATGATGCCAAAATGGAAGAACTTCAAAAGGAAATTAAAATTCTTAAACTATCTGTAAATCAAATTCAACAGAATTCGTTAGATACTACAATAGAAGTTCAAGGAATTACTCTGCAAAAAAAAACGATGATCTGCGAACTCCTATTGAACTATTGTATTTATGAAGACGTTAGACTGTAGCGATCTTGTAACGAACAATGCAATAGTCAAGTATTATAATAATCCTGTTAAACAAATTTTAAGTATCCAACTGAACTCAAAAGAAACAAAGGACAGAGTCATTCAACAAAAAAAGGAATCTTCAGCCCCAAGATGATCAATGGAGTGCTGATACCAACCTTGATGTATGGCAGTGAGGCATGGAACTGGCAGAGGAAGGATGAAAGTAGACTGAATGCTGTAGAAATGAGATCTCTGAGACGAATGTGTGGTAAAACCATGTATGATCGAGTGAAAAATGTTGAGATTCGTAAAGAATGCAAGGCTGATGTAAGCGTAGTGAGCAAGATTAAGAAAGGGACGCTTAGATGGTTTCGGCATGTAGAGCGAATGAACGAAGAAAGGACTGTAAGGAGAATATATGACGCGAATGTGAATCGAAGAAGAGGCCGGGGACGCCCGAGGAAGACATGGCACGATCAAGTGAATCAAATACTCGAGTTGGGCCATGTCAGAAGTCGGAATAACAGAAGAGAATGTATGAGGCGTTGTATGAATGTGAATGAAGCAAGAAGTGTATGCCAAGATCGAGTTGTTTGGCGGTCCGTCCTCTCTGCCTACCCCTGCGGGGAAACGGCGTGATGGTTAGTTAGTTAGTTAGTTAGTTACAAGAAAAATTATAAAAAATAAACAAGCAAAATTTTTATATTTCATTTTATCTGGTTTCTTTTATAATCTTATTAAAATTTTACAGTTTCTATTTTTAAGTAAAAACTCGCTTAATTTGTGAACTTTTAAAAATATAGATATAAAAAAATATAGATATGTATGAATATTAGTAAATATATATATAAACAAACATAAAACTAAAAATAGAATAATTGTACTAAAAAGATTTTTTTTGACGCCACTCTCTGATAAGAAGTATACACGCACTGGCCTTACCAATGTGGGATTTTTGCTATATCTAAAATACATATACATTTATTCAAATACATATATAAAATTGAAAATAAAGACAAAAAAATGTTTTAAAAAAACAAAAAGGTTTTTTCCTTTGTACCCATATTTATATAAACTGTTAGGAAAGTGCCAGTGTTAGGAAAGTGAGGAAAAAGAGGGAAGGATGATGATGAAAAGCCCCACGGGGGAAGCCGGAGTTACAGGGGGAAATGGGGGAAAAGAGGGATGGTGTAAAGAAAAACACTGTAACTCACCCCGAGATCAGATTTAGGACTGATCCCTGTTCCAACATGGCTTAGCTCAGCTTGGTACAACATAATGATTCTCATTCTCAAAGTCAAATGGGTCTGCCGCAGCCTTAGAATTGGAGTGGGTATCTACTCTACTTAATTGACGAGACGGCGTGCTTTCAACTCGGAATTTATTCGTAACAAAACACGGACATATAAGTTATATGCGGGTTTCACCATGAAGGTGGCATCTACACTGTTCTAGATAATTCTCTTTCTCTGTAGGAGCTCTAATCGAACAAGTTGATGGGGGAAGACACACGTGTACAGCACATAATAAAAAAGAAGTTGATAGCGGCTTACATAGATAGCTAGTGGTCAAGCGAAGCCGTCGGCAAGAGTCTATGTAGCCAGCGTCCAAAGTACACAGGTATTAAACATTTCCACACTGATTTTAACATTTGAGGAGATACCATTCCAGGTGTTTACAAGGGGTAGTATGGTAACTATCTGCTATAGGCCCAAGCCCATGTTCAGTTGATGTTTCCATGTCTCGAATCGGATGATGCAATAATGAACGACTGCGTGCTCAAAAGAAGCACGCAGTTGATCGCTCTGTGTCTGATTTACCAGAGTGCTGGCGGGCCTCGCTTAGCCGAACCAAGCCGTTCCACGCGGTCGGAAATTATCTGTTCCGCTTGACTCATTGGTTGATTAATAAAGATGGCTGGCGGAAACTCACCGGATCGGTTGATTATGGTGATCTCCGGCGAGATGTACTGTTATTGGTTGTGGCGTATCGTTTTGCAAACGAGAGGCTAGAAGTAATTCAATAGCAAGAAGTATTACTAAGATCTTCTATTTGTTACGTAACAAACGGACATATAAAAATATTAATAAATTTAAAAAAATAAAAGAAAGAGATATGCGTATCTGTATATGAGTAAATAAATGTAAACAGATATTAAAAAAAAAAAATAATCAAATGAAAAAAAAACTGTTTTTTTTCCTGGATTTTTTGCTATATATGCAATATGCATAAATTTATATACATGTATTCATATACTCGTATATACATAATTGAATATAAAAAAAATATCTACTCAACTTTAATTGCATTCAAGATAGTGTCACGGATATACCTATCCGATTTTTATTTATATGGGACATCTATTGACCTTTTCTACAAGTTTAGGGTTAATGTTCAATTTTAGAACAACTTATAAATTATTTTTTAATCACTGAAGATAATATTAACAAACCTCAAATGAAATGTGAAACAGAAAAGATACAGACATTAAAAAGAGAACGGCCGCATCTGGGATTCTGGGAAAAATATAGGAATTAATTGAAGATGATATTAAAAATATGAGAGAGTCTCTTGAGAGAGATCCAGATGCGATCGTTACTTTTTTATTTTCGGTTTTATGCTTCTTTTGAAATTTTTTAATATTATTTTCAAATATTAAAAAAAAAATGTGTTAATCTTTCTTAATGGGAACCTGTACAATTTTTATAAATTCATCCTATGTTAGTGGCTTTAGCAGAGTTTTTCATTGCCTTCGAAGGCGAAATGTCTGTCACGCTTTGAAATAAATATACCGTGCGGAAAATGAAAGGTAATAAATCACTTGCGTAATAATACTAAATTTAAAAAACATATCGCTGCTGGTCGTATATCATTATAAATAGCAGAGGTAGGGGAGACAGGGAATGTTTGACACACTTTATGGTCAAAAAAATAATGTGTTCGAAAAAGTTTGGTTTAGATGTTTACTTAGTTACGTTTGAAAATATTGTTTAATACTTTTAAATTGAAAGAGCCAACACAAACAGCGATTTAAAAATAGCCAAACCATCCCTGATCCCGTGTCGGTTATCATACGGGGTGGGGTTATTTGTAATGGAATTAATCTATTTTTACTGAAGTCATTGACTTTATTATTGGTATGCTTCAATTAAAATTAATCAATAGTTACTAACATGTAAAAACAATGTTTCTTTTAAATCTTTCAAATAAAAGCCTAGGTTCCTCAATTATTCATGAAAGGTTTCGTAGAAAAAATATAAAGTCAGCATGATTTGATAATTCCACAAAGTTGAAAAAAAAAACAGGCTATTATCATTATTAACAGCAAGTTATCTCTACCATTTCTTGTGTTAACAAAAAAGGGGAAGCAGCAAAAAAATGGTTTTAAATTGCATTCGAGTGAGGCTTGCTGTATAATATTGCTCGTATCGACAAGACCATTGGTAGGTTGGTAAATAGGGTTGATAGGAATGGCTGAGCGCTCTGTTTCATTAAAAAACTTAATTTTGGATTAGAGGCCAAAATACTCATACAAACTGAATGATCTTTTTAAAAGTTAAAGGTATAATAAATGTCTATGACGGATTAGAAATATTTTATTGAGTTTTGTTTTAAATTATGAAATATAGGTCATTAAGGAAAACATTTTTTTGTGATATAAGAGGCAATTTTGAAAATCAGTCGCGGGTTTAGGGAATTTGATTTTAAAATTATTGTATTTGCTATGTAAATATGATTACATAAAATAAAATAAAAAAAATACAACAACTAGCCCCCAAATAATTGCTAAAGATGTCGATGAAATTGCGTAAATTCAATTCCTTTAATGACCTATATTTTCTAAGTTAAAAAAAAATTATACTTCTAATCCGTACTAGATATTTGCTATACCTTTTGATGAAAAAAAGATAAATCGGTTTAGGTGAGTATTTTGGCTTCAAATCCAAAATTAATACTTAATACATTCCTCTTAATACTTTACTCCTAATTAGGATAGAGATCCCGAGTTCGAGTCTTGGTTAAAACCCTTATTTTTTCTGCTTTCTATTGGTTCACATTGTTTTAAAGTTTTTATTTTATTTTTATTTATTAATTATTTTTTCGATACATACTGTACCAGACGTGTCCTGGCACACAAGCGAACTGTAGAGGCCTGCTGATCCCAATCTACGAAGCGGTCTGGAGGGGAGGGGGTGGCACTTTGCCTTTTGCACAAAATTCCTTTTGGTGCAAAAAATTCCTGCGGCTGTACAAATCCGTTTGCACAATACACACTTTTGTGCAAACTCGGATTCTGCTCTGCGTGCCTTGTCCGTGGTCATTCGATGGTTTGGTTCCGTGAGTGTTGGTCATCCGGGGGATGGTCCAAGAGTCAGTGTGGGGTCAAAGAAGAAGAAGAAGGCAGGTCGGTTTCAAGTAGAGCGAGGTAGAGCGTTCGGTGGAGCAGAAGTGATATCGGTTTGAGCGTCGCTGGATGACTGCCGAATTGCCCGTTTTCGGCTTGTATACAAAAACCACCTAGGCGCTACGCCGGGCGGCTAGTTGGCATCTCACGGCGCTATCGACATAAAAATCTGCATCGAGTAGCGCCGTGAGATTTACTCGACATCACCGTCTCCCTCCCACCGCGTCATCTCGCTCTGTCATCTTTATTCAGTCTAGAGTTAGAGTGGTCTGGGGGAACATACTCATCCCCAGACCACCCGACAAATACAAAAATATAGGGAATCGGGCACGTGTGCGAACAGTGAAGCAACATTTATTTTCCACACGACCCGATTCCCTTACAAGTTCCAACTATTCACAAAATAGGCGGTAAAGCGTCCGATACACATACATTCACACAAACATGGTGCAATGGTTATAAACATTTTTTTTTACATTAAATTATAAATACATTTACATAAACCTACGTGTAATGTATGTAATGCAAAAAATCCCACATAGGCAAGGCCAGTGCGTGGGTATACCTGGCATCAGTTAGTGGCAGTATATTAGTATATTTGTATTAATACATGGATGGTTAAGGTAAGTTAAATAAAAATTATAAGTTAAATAAGAAAAAGAAAAAATAAGACAAGAAAATGGAGAAAAGATTTAATTATAGCAAGAAAAGATTAATATCTTTGTTTTTAATCCAGTTTTTTATTACATTTTTGTATGTGTTTAAAGACGATATGTTTGGACACTTACATTCTGTAGATAGTAAGTTATACATTTTAGGAGCAATAAAAAAAGCATGTCTCTGCGCCATCTTAGTTGTACACCTTTGTGTACCTTGTGCACCTTGACGTACGTTATTTATTCTGTTACTAAAGTGATTTTAAAAAAATATATATATATATATTATAGACAATGTAGACAATAACTTTTTCTTATATCTAACAGTTCAGCCTGATGGAATAATTGTATGGAGGGGAAGGTACTTTTTTTATGTAAAATAATTTTTAGTATTAATTTTTGAAATGTTTCAAGCGGTTTAAGGTAAGCATTATAAATTCCCTCCCATCCGATTATTCCATGAGATACTGATGATTACACCGGTGCATGGTATACCATTTTCATTATTTGATATCAAAATAATGAAAATGGTATACCAGTATGTTATTCAAACGTTTTCATATGTGAGTTAAATACCATAATTTACTTACAACCTTTTCTACATGATATGTCCTTTTGAGTTGACTATCTATTATAATTCCTAAATATTTAACTGTATTCTCTGAACTCATTTCTGTACAATTATGGCATGATGTAACAGGATTGTAAACATTGTTGTGGAACCTTATATTTAGGTTGGTTAGAGGTGCCGTCCTATTGGTACTATAGAAAGGAATGTAAATACTTTTTTCATAGTTCAGAGTTAAAACGTTTTGGTTGAGTAATTCTTTGATAATGGAGGTGCATTTATTGGCATTTTCAGTGACTTCGTTCCAGGATTTACCATGTACTGTGATTGCAGTATCATCAGCAAATGAGAAAAGTTTTCCCGGTATTTTCATGTTACATAGATCATTAATGTAAACGAGGAACAATAACGGGCCGATAACTGTTCCTTGAGGAACCCCATGCTTCACCGATTTCTGTTTACTTATATTAGTACCGATTTTTGTACATTGTCGGGGATCAAGTATATAATTTTTTAATAATGACAGAGAGTTATTTTTAATTCCTATATTATTGAGTTTTCTAATAATTGTATTATGATTAACGGTATCGAACGCCTTTTTAAAGTCTAAGAAAATTGTTAGGCTTTTCATATTTGAGTCAACATTAGTATATATATTTCTTGTTAGATTAAATAAGGCATCATCTGTACTAATATCTGATCTAAAATCACATTGATTTGAGGACAAAAGTGCTTTAGATTATGGAAACTCTAGGATTTGTATCTTTATTATTTTTTCCAATATCTTTGAAAGTTGGGATATCAGCGATATTGGTCCGTAATTGTCTAGTTTAGAGATTGATCCAGATTCATGAATTTGTACAATATTTGAGAGTTTAAACGCGTTTGAGAAAGTATTTTTTTCAAGGCAGGAATTAAATATATGTTGCAGAGCTAAGGGTATATGTTGTTTAATTGATTTGTTTGTAGTGCAGCTCAATTCGTCTGGACCATTGGCTGTACTTTTGTTGAGATTATCAATGTGTTTTAAAATTTCTGATTCAGTTACGCATTTAAATTTAGATATAACAGGAGTATTTTCAGTAACAGTGTCGATTTGAATAGGCCTGGATGTATGTTTCTAAATGAAAGATTGTTATTTATTAAATCCGACGCAACATTTGTAAAAAAATCATTTAACTTATTTATAATTTTTCCCATATCCGTTAATATTACTTTATCTACTGTTACAATTTTTTCAGGGAAAGTTTGTACTTTATGCTTTCTATTTGAGATTTCGTTTATGACTTGCCACGTTTTTTTATAATTATTATCAGCTAATTGTAATTGTTCAGTATAGTATTCTTGTTTATATTTCTTTATAAGAATATTAAAAAAAATCCTGTAAATAATATATTGCCGTCGTAAATTACTGTTAGGTGCTATACTCTTTGTCGTGCAGTATTTCTCATACTTTTTGTAAATTTTGTATAGTTTGTTCCTGTGTTGGCTTGCGATTATTAATTAGTCCACGCGTGATCCATGGCTTAATTTTTTTATGTTTTCTTTTGTTAGTTCCAGACTATTCTCGATATTATTATTTAATATCGTATAGAAGGTATTTAATGATTGATTTGGGTCCTCATTATAAGTAACTAGACGGCCTCCATGGTCGAGGGGTAAGGCTCTCGACTACGAATCCGAAGGTCGCGGGTTCAAATCTCGGCGTGCGCAAGTAATTTTTATTTAATTAATTTGTGTTGTTTCACAATTAATTCATTTAAAAATAATTTGTAGTATATTTGCGCACGTTCCAGAGTGGAAGATACTCTCAGTATCGCCCTGGTGAAAGACCGCCATTCAGAATTGAAACGTTGCTTGAAATGGCTTTTAGCCGTGTTTGGTGACCAGATCGAATAGCCAGGTATTTCCCGATCTCCCTCTTCCCCTTCTCCTTCCCCTCTCCAATACCTTCAGCCTCACAACGTTCCCCAATTGGGAATGCCATTGTCTCACTGGCTCCAGACGGTTGGGAACAGTTGGGACTCTTGTGCGGTATTCATATTAAAAAAAACTGAGTTCCAAGTTTTTTTTTCAAAGAATTATTTAGTATTTGGTAGTTGATTTTATTTCTCCCCACTTGTTGGTCTTTAGCTTTCTGATAATATTTTAAGATACTGTGATCGTAGAAAGTTGGGAAATGATCAGTTGTATCTATTTTTAAGACAACAGATCTGGGAATAAAAAAATATGGGTTTCGAGTAGTATGTGATCTAGGCAAGAGTCAGTATGTCGACCATGTCTAGTGGGGCTATTTATATAAGATAGATATCCTTCGCTATATATAACATTTAGATATTCATTGGCAATTGGGTCTAGGATAGAATGTTCTATGTTAATGTTTATATCACCAACAATAAACGGGAAGTCTGATTGTTGGTAATTATTTTCGATTATAAAATATTTAAGTTCCATATATATTAATTGTTTTTGTGTTTAATTCGTAGAACTCCATTTAATTTATTAAAAAAATAAATAAAGTAAATCATATTTAATAATATTATTATTAAGTTCTGCAAGTAATTTTAGTTTTTATTATTGTGACAGCTGTTTCAGCGTTTCAGGCCATTTTCAAACTGTGGTCAATCCACATTGTGACGACTTATTTATATGATTTAATTTACTCCCACTCCTTTTAAATTTGGAGAGGTAATGATTTATTATCGGTAAAATCGATTTAGTTAATAAAATAAAATTCTGTGAGGTTTTCACGTTTACAATACTTTATTAATTAAACATTAATTAAGTACGGAAACTTATATACTCACCGTTTCTCAGTATGTTCACATTATCAAAACAATACAACAAATTTAAATAAACCAATTCAGACAACATTGTCAGTTAAATACGAGTAAATACATTATAAATGTGAAAACCTCACAGAATTCAGAATTTTAATTGTTTTCTAACTAAATCGGTTTTACCGATAATAAATAATTACACGTCCAAATTTAAAAGGAGTGGGAGTAAATTTAGTAAATGATAAATGTTATCGACATTGTTCCTTTAATTAATATTACAATGGAGCGTTAAGCTTTATTATGTTAATGATAGGTATTATGATTTATTATGTTAATTCTAATTGTAAATATTGTGAGTTGCAGATAGCAAGTAATTTGTTACAAGCGAGTTATGCTATTAAGTAGGTACTTCTTTGAAGGTTTCATATAAATTATTGATTGTCAATATATCACTTTATCCAAGAAGCATTACGAAATAGACACAATATAGTAATCATGTTAATTACTTATCCAAATTGCTAGAAAGCGGGGTAACGCTTTCATGGACTCATCAACAAAGATATCACCAGCTGTTGCCAGGTAATCGCCAGCATTGTGGGTGTCAAATTCCAGGGAAACCAACTGGAATCCAAGAGGTCAGCTTCTGTAATCAAAAGAATTCTTTAATTTTACTTTGCTGAAAATTTTAAACCATCCCCTGGCGGTTGACAAAAAGCTAATAAAATAAAAGAAATTTCCAATCCCCTTCCGAAATCAATCACGACCTGTCGCTTCCAAAAATATCGCATAAAAGAACCCCATACAACAACGACAATAGTCATGGCGGCCGGAAGGAAAACGGGGATAGTGCTCGACCCCTGGATGTGACACCGTTCGATTTTTAAAATAACTTAATCCGTCGGCAAAAATAAGAAACATCTCGTCTTTATAACATTAATTATAGGTACTTTGAATCGGGATGGTAGAATAATAGACAAATTACTATAATTAATTAATGCAAGGCATTTCCTCGATTAATGAAGAAGGTGATGAAGAAGAGTCACTGGACAACCGGTCACACTATCTTTTAGTCCTTTTTTTTCGCTCTCTCATTCTGTCTCTTTCATACTAGACGTCAGTCGTACGGTCGTTACACTAATTATGATAAATAAAAGCCTGCATAAACACACCGTCAAAATGCGTTGAAAAGACGGTTGCAGTTGTAGCCAAGTAGGGGAGCGTGGGGTAATTGGAGCCCACTTACAAAAAATTATGAAAAAGTATTGAACTATTTAATTTTACTACTTAAAAAGAGTAGATTGACTACATTGCTGTAATATTAACACAGATTTAGCAATATAAAAATTTAATCACGGTAAACAAAACGATCCTTAAAAAAACCTATCGGTCCACGTTACCTCCACATAGATCGTAATGAGAACACGACATATATGCATATCCGCAATCGGAGCCATTATTAGAATATTTAAGTCTCCTTTACCTAGTTTTGTTAATGAAATAAAATCGGTTTTTTAAATAATAATAATGAATTAATTTAACGAGCATATAAATGAAATATCAAGTATAATAAAACTTTATTATATTTTATTTTAGTACATAAACAGGCAATATGCCCAAAACTTACATACATGAATGTTTAAAAAGTAATAATAATTAAAAAAGTACAATAAACAACAATTACCATCTGGCAAAAGTTATTCTAAAGCAAATGCCAAACAAGTGAAAGATCGAAAACATATTATAAGTAGGTACATACATGAACATAAATTAACTCCTTATTGTCACCTGTGATGATGGTATACTGTTTTTTTTTTTTTAATTGATTAATTGTGTCATTAAAAATGCCTATTTCATTATTACAGCAGTGTATAGTATTGTAATTTATTAATATCCGCGGTAAAGGAGAAAATTATCCCGTATTTGCATGATAGGATTTAATATTAAAAAAATCTTTTATTCTAATTGTTGATTTTCTTGTTAGTGTATTAATGTTGATTTGTGATAAAATGTTTGGTGTATCAATTTATGCGTGCATAATTTTGTATAAAAAGAATACATCAGAAAGTTTACGTCTGACTGACAGAGATTGTAGTTCATAGTGCGAAATTCGATCATTATACGTTCCAAATTGATCAGATAAACCGTCACGATGTGCAATCAAACTGGTTAATTTTATTTGTATGGATTCGATTCTGTAATTATAAATCTCATAATTAGGAGACCAAATAGTGAATGCGTATTCCAATATACTTTGCACAATCGATTTATATAATGCTGTTGTTAATTCTGCACTTTTAAAACAATTTGTGATTCGTAGAGTTAATCCTAATATTTGTGATGCGCTTTTTGAAATAGTATCTATATGTTTATTGAAATTAAGTGACGAGTCAAATGTCACGCACAAGTCTTTGGTTGAAGTTATTTTTGTTGAAGTTATATTTGAAGTTGATACGTATTTGAAAAATTATTTCTGTTCTTTGTGAAGGAAATTGTAGTGCATTTATTTTCATTACAATATAAATCATTAAGTGCACACCATTCACGAAGTCAAGATAAGTCTTTTTGCAAATAGATGCAATCTTCAATTGATGTGATTTTTTTATACAGCTTGAGGTCATCGGCAAATGAAAGATATTGTGAGTATTTAATTGCTAGGATTTGTCGTTAATAAAGATCAAAATAGCAAGGGTCTAAGGTGAGAGCCCTGTGGAATTCCCGATGTTGCAGTAAAAAGTTCTGCAGAGTCCTATGAATACTTTTAGTTTTCTTTCCGTTAAGTAACTCTCAAACCATTTTAGAGAATTTCCATTTATGACAAAACTTTCCAGCTTCCTAATTAGGAGCGATTGATTTAACTGGTCGAATGCTTTGCAAAAATCCGTGTAGATGGCATCTACTTGCATTCGGTTTTCAATGCTATCGCGGATGTATTGAGAGTATTCAAGAAGGTTTGTTGTAGTGGAACGCCGAGGGAAGAAACCGTGTTGATCGATGATAATATATTTACTTACGTGAGCGAATAGACAGTCATATATTATTGACTCGAATAACTTTCCCATGCAGTCAAGTTTAGAGATGGATATGTAATATTTTATATCACTCATACAACCTTTCGTAAAGATGGGAGTAATTAAAGCGGTTTTACATTTGACTGAAAATACTCCTTCTTTAAGTAATTTGTTAAAAAGTAGGCAGAGTGGTTTGGCAAGGACATGACAGCACGTTTTGACAAAAATAGAAGGAATACCATCAGGACCTGATCCCTTATTGGTTTTCAGTTTTTAAAATTTATTTAAATGGTTGAAGGTGAAACATTGATCTGACCAAGGCTTTCGTTACAGAAATCTTCTGGAATTTGTGGTAAATAGTGGTTTGTAAACAGATTGAAAGTGCTTAGAAAAGAGCCCGCAGACCACCTGACCTTCGGTAGTCTTTTCATCATTTAGATATGTCTCTTTAGGTATGTCGGTTGAGTTTTTGTATTTGATTTTGGCAAATTTCCAAAAGTCTTTCGGGTTTGTTTTTAAATTATCTTTACGACTAAATATTTGATAATAGATTCCAATCAGATTCCAATGAGAAATGACCATGTTCATTACCATATTTTTTATATTTTTTGTGAAATTTGTTTTTTTTTTCCTTTATCAAATAAATAAGGTCTTGTGAGTACCACTTAGGGAAGTGTTTTCTGTTCATTTTCATGGGAACATTAGAAGAGATAATCTGATAGAGAATGCTATAAAATTGATCAACTGATTGATCTATATTGCCCTGATTAATAAATTCCCAATCTATGTCTCGAAGCCAGTTATTAATTGACGAATAGTCGGCTTTATAAAAGTTTGGTGTAGAAGTGCTTTGAGTTTCTAAATTTGATGAAAAATTGATTTCAAAATTTATTTCTAGATTAGGATGATATGAATCTTCTTCGCTTAGTGGACATGAGGAATGACTTACTGATATGTCTTCTTTGTCCGATAAAATGAGATCTAGTATTTTGGATTGATGATTAACTATTCCGTTAAATTGTTTAAGATTACAGAATGATAGACTGTCAATGATGTATGAGGTGATTGTATTTGTCTTTGTAATGAAAGGCAAGAGATTTTTCATTTCATCAGGAATCCAATGAATATCAGACTTATTAAAATCGACAAATATTAAGATGTGTTGGTTTAGTATTGTTAGGTATACATTTCTTCAGATGGAGGAAGATGTACTATGCAAATATTTAGTTTAACACTCCTGTTATTATGGTTAATATTGAGTTGGATCCACAGGTCCTCTGTTTGATTCTACCAATGCGCAATCCCCTTCGCTTCTAGTTTTTTTAACACAGCAACCATGACTCCTCCCTCATCTTTTTTTAACTTGTGTAATCTATCCCTCCGGAACACTTCATAGTGGCTATCTACTAATTCCTCGTCACGAAGAGTGTTATTCAGCCATGTCTCAGTTAGACTTACTAATTGACGTTCGTTGCTAAGGATGTTTTCGCAAATTTCATCAATTTTTGTTCTCATCTCCCTGATGTTCATATAAATGCAGTTAATCGTAACTTTAAAAATATAAAAATGTTATGGATTAAAGCAAAACACACAAATATATAACCTCATGGTTTTTTGTATTTCTTGGGCATTAACTATCTAACAATTTCGAGACATTTTGTTTGTAGAGTTTTATCCACTATGCACATTTACAGTACTTTGCAAAGTAAAAAATGTAGGTAGTGAATAAAACTCTTCAAATAAAATAATCTTTTGGGTTGTCACAACGAGCAATCATAATGAGCCCAGTAAACCCTGATTCTGCAGCAAAAATAAAGTTAATTGTTTTTTTCAAAGTCTGAATAAATTGTGCACTAGTTGTGTTCTGCACTAGATCCAGAAACTAACTAATTCAGGCTAATAATTAGTTTAAAAAAATAAATAAATTGAGTTCTACGAATTAAGCACGAAAACAATTAATAATACAAACACATTTATGAACAGGTGGGTTTTATAAACAATATTGTTGTATGACTAACAACTATTGTTTAGGAATGGAGACTTACAACTAACATATTTACATTTTAAAAAAAAATTATGTAATGATTCACAATAATAATAATAATGTTTGGATGATTTGTATAGCGCCGTTTTTGTGAAAAATAACCTCAGGGGCGCTGTACAAATACTAATTGCTAGGGTTTATCTTATTATGTACAAAAAAATATAGACATACTTACCTGGTAGGTCACTCCAGATTAAAATGTAAAATTACAAATTTCTCGCTTGAGAATATAAGATTTTGCACGCACAGGACACAATATTAGAAAACACTGCACATTGCATGATATTGCAGTTACTGTTTAAATCCTATTTATCATTTATGTAATATTTATTAGAAGGTTATTGGCAAAAGAAGAGCAAGTATTAATTTGAAATATTATTTTATTTGAGATTGTCGATAATAATTATTTACAGTTACAAACATTTATAATTATTTACAATGTCGCGGACTATGAAAAGTTTCATTTTTTTCTGTTAATTGCTTTAGGTAGGTACTAACGGCTAGCTTCGCTATATAAATTGAGTATGCAACTGAATTTGGATTGTTGGAAAGCTAAAAAAAATAATTGCTTAGCTACTTGAAATCTGGTTTCTGAAACATATGCACAAAAACACACAGAAGGGTGTATAAAATGAACACACGAAAAACATCCAAAACGTACTTTTTACCTGTAGAAAAGCTGAGCTGCTGGCGGCGATTGACGGACTTTCTAAAAGACGTTTGTGTTATTTCTGAGAGATTCGAGCGTCTCGAAGTACTCCCATCAGCCCTCGTTCCCTTATACATATCCGTTTTGAGTAGATAAATATGAAAATTTACAACAAATCCTTCTAAGTTACGTAAAAAGAAAACTTGGCTTAACAGGCAGGTAGCTGCTAATACTTATAATAAAATTGTGGAAGGCCGTGATACTAATCGGATTAATCATTTTCATTTTACGAATTGTTACGGCATGAGATCGATCGTGTAATTATATAAATTGAAACGATATTTCGTTCGGTTTTAAGATGAAAGGCTAACCGCCTTTTATATTTTGACTGAAAATGAAAACATAATAATACTTAAGTTATAAAATCTCATTGGAAAACGAACCTTAAAAAAATCAGGCAACACTTCAAATAGCTATTGACCGTTTGAAAAACGACTAGTTTTTTTTGTAACAGATCGTTTTAATAAATATTTCCATTCTAATGCTTTTGGAAATATATCGTCAAAGTATGATAAATATGAATTGTATTATCGATTCGGGCACATGGCGCAAATCTACTCGGATTTGGAGCAAAACAAATACGAAAGTATGCCCACATACAGTCTAACATTTAATAGTAGACCAACATTGAGGGGACTGCGATCATTTACAAGGATTTAGATTACCGCACCAAGATGGCTCATAGGTAAATTAAAGTAAGTTTAAAAACCACAATGAGTATTTTTTTTAATGCTTTTTTTTTAATAATGAAATATATTTATCTTATTTTATTTTTGTTTATTTGGGAGACCAACAGTTTATATAAAAAATATAATGAATAAGTGATGTAAATTTGACCATTCTTCCACGCAGGTAATATTTATGAGCGAATTTAGTGATTTTAGAATAAATCAAAATAAAATTAAAAAGGTAATAAAAAATAAAGAAGAATTATAACGGCCTCCATGGTCGAGGGGTAAGGCTCTCGACTACGAATCCGAAGGTCGCGGGTTCAAATACCGGCGTGCGCAAGTAATTTTTATCTAATTAATTTGTGTTGTTTCACAATTAATTCATTTAAAAATAATATATAGTATATTTGCGCACGTTCCAGAGTGGAAGATACTCTCAGTATCGCCCTGGTGAAAGACCACCATTCAGAATTGAAACGTTGCTTGAAATGGCTTTTAGCCGTGTTTGGTGACCAGATCTGAATAGCCAGGTATTTACCCCACCTTCCTCTTCCCCTTCTCCTTCCCCTCCCCAATACCTTCAGCCTCACAACATTCCCCAATTGGGAATGCCATAGTCTCACTGGTTCCAGACGGTTGGGAGCAGTTGGGACTCTTGTGAGGTATTCATATAATTTTTTTTTTTTAAAGGATACATGTAATTTGTTATGGGGTGTGGAAAGGAAGGGGGTGGAGGGGGGATCGATCTGGTTGAAATGTATGTGTGTGATTTTATGTTAATTAGGTATTTGAAGTTACAAAGGCTCGAAAGATCGCTGGTGTTACTTTGTGGAGTGCGGTGTAGAGTTAAAGATATCAAATTGAGAGGGTGCGTGTTAAAGATGTGTGATGCCCGATAAATGAAGGAGTTTTGCTTAGAATAAGGGTTGCATCGAGAAGGGCTAAGAATTCGATCCGATCTGGGTAGTGTATTGGGAACTCGTAGTTGGATCCGTTGTAGGAGTTCCGAGCAATCTGCGGTGGATCTAGCAATTTTCTGCATAAAGAGTGAATCAGCCGAGATTAATCGATCTTCCAACGACAATATATTAAAAAAAACGCGCCCGACTCTTGGTAATTTATATGGGTATATAACAAAATTTAATAATACTCTTCCATTAAAAGAATTTGCTTGTGGGTAGAAGAGGAGTGTACATTAATTTGCTACTAATTAAATAATATTTATGTTACATGTACAAGCCTTAATTTGTAATATAATATTATGCACAGTTTTATATTGTACATTGCAATTTGATTATGACAATAGTATATAAATAAGTAAATGTGGTGTCTAGAGACATTTGTATTAAGTGTAAGTATATTGTATTGTAGCTAATATAATGTAATTAAAAAGAAATACATAATATAATATATAGAGTATTTTTGTTGTTGTGGGGAAGGATGGTATTTTATATGACTAACTTAAGTGGTGACAGTTTTTTTGTTGAAAATGTCTTTAAAATATTTCCTGACATAGTTAAATATTTGTATTTTGTCAGAAATGCTCTGATTTTTTCCGGAAAATTATAAAAAAAAAAAAAAAACACTTTCCTCGGTTAGTACGGAGGTGTTATGCAAAAGAAGTGTTTAGTTTTAGGCATGATAATATATATTTAAGTCTAATACGATTTTCCGCTATGAATGAATATTTATCTTTTTCTTTTATAATTTATATAATTGAAATGTAGGAACATTGAATTCTTCGAATGTCGATCAGTTGGGAAGGTCTTATGGTTTTTTCAGAATAATTTTTATTACGAGTTTCTGAACAATTTCTATGGGGATCAGGCTAGTTTTGTAAGCTGCTCCCCAAATGATTATCGCCTATTGCAGAATAGACCGTACTAAAGCCTAATATATTAAGTATAGATTTTTCATTGTTAAATTCTGATTCGTAAAAACATATGAATTAAGTTTCTTATTATTTTTTTTGTATGACAGATGTATTCCTTCCATATTAGGTTATTATCAATAATTATTCCCAGATACATAATATATCAATAATTATTCCCAGATACATAATATATCAATAATTATTCCCAGATACATAATATAAACACATACGAGTACATTTGTTTTGAACCAATTAAATTTAATGTAATTTATTTATTTATTTGAGTTTTTAATCCAGCAGGACTGGGTGGGTAGTGCAAACCCAGTCTGCCATATCACATGAAATATATACAATATAAAAAGAGAAATAAATACAATAAAATAAATTTAAAAAAAAAAATAATAATACTAATAATAAAGATAAATAAGGTTAAATAATAACATATGAGAAGAAAATGTGAAAAAAAAAATTACGAAAAGATAATTACATCAAAATAAAAGAAATAAAATGAAAAACTTAATAAAGAATAAATTAAATAAATTTAATGTAATAGATGGTCTTCAGGGTGGCAGTCGCATCATCTGCATCCATCGTTCATTGAGTGGAGAGCTGAACCACGCGGATGCAGCCACGACAATGGCGTTGATTGACTTCCGTGTCCTGCCCCAGAAGCCGGCTGGTCGGTTGCGAAGTAAGGCGGGGAATGAGTGGACCCTCCCTTGAGTGAACATCGTCGTGGCACTGCAGAACCTTGGAAGTTTCAGAAGTTGTCTGTATGCGTTGTTGTAGCACACCCTCAACTTGTCCCATTTCGCTGCTGAGTATTGCGACCACAGTTCAGATGTGTATAGGGCAATGCAGTATGTCTTAAAATGATCAAACGGTTTTGGAAGTACCCTTTCTTCGTCAGGGATATATTAAAACTAAACTTAGACACAAAATAATGACAGACGTACATGAATATTTAATTGTTCAAAATAAATTTATTTGTTTATATTAGAATTATGGTAAGTGACAAAGTAAATGTTTTTTTATGAATAGGCATATTTTGTACTTTAACCAAGCTGATCTTCTAAAATTAGTGGTAATTTCTGAAATGAGATGATTCTATATCATTATTGTAAGAAAATTTTATATTTAAATCTAAATTTTTATTTTATTATTTAATGGTTTGCATTGAAGCCATATGGAAAGAAAAGTTTTTTTGTATTTCTACAATGTATTTATCAAAATACCCATTTATTGGACGTTAAATCGAAATCAAACAAATTCTATCACACAAATTAAAATTATAAGTTAAGAAAAGGTAAATATAATCGAGTTATGTTATTTTGCCTTGTTTCTTATAAACAAAAATTATTGAACCTGAAATTTTTTTAATGTAAAAAACAACTTTAAAAGATAAAAGTAGATGATTCATGTTGCCATAGTAATAAAATAATTCCAATTTATTAAATATCTACTTTTATTGCCAAACCGCACTAATATTTGTATCCCTGGTGAGTAGGGATGGTTGTTACATGACAGATGTGTCATAATTTTGTAGATTAAAGGGCCTCTTGTATAAATTAAATTAACCTGTTCTTTGTACATCTTTCCTCACAATTAGAATTTATTTATTATCAAAAAAATTTTTTAAATTTTTTTGGAATTACTTATTTAACGGCGAGTGGGACTTCGGAGAGTTATTATTTATTGATTCAAAATAATGATAGTATTATTACGCAATACGATAAACATAATGTTTTTAAATAGAAAAATATTTATTAAATACTTTATAAATTTACATAGGCTTAGTAAAAATAAATTGTTTTTTTTTTTGTAATGCGGATTACAAATTTTTGGTTACGTTTATTTACAAAAACGCAACGACAAATTATTAAACATACTTTTCTCCACTTTAAAAATTATATTCGTATTTTAAATATTTTGTAAGACATACAATGGCACGATCAGAAAAAAGTAATATTTCTGGTTGGATTTTCATAAATGCTAAACCTATGTAAATTTATAAAATATTTAATAAATATTTTTCTATTTAAAAATATTATGTTTATCGTACTGCGTAATAATACTATCATTATTTTGAATTAATAAATAATAACTCTCCGACGTCCTTCTCCCCCTTAAGCTTATAAAGCTCATTATAATAAATTTTTAAATCATTAATTCAATATATGGGAATTAATTGAAGATGATATTGACAATTCTTAGAAATCGAAGAATGGGGTAGCAGTAGCTAAGTGTATTAGAGCGCAGGTACCGGATATAGTATGAGGTCCTGGGTTCGAGTCCCAGTTGCTACCGTCTTTTTATTTTTTGTGTCTTTTTGGTTTCATGTTTCATGAGAGTTGTTAAAATTATTTTCAAATAATTCTAATAAAAAATAGTGTCTTTGGACCTTATAGGCTTTACACCTTGGAAGATACGTTCAGTGTCATGAGTGGCAACCTTTCAGAAACGAATAGTTGCTTTTAAGATAATTTTCTTTGCTTACTCTTTTCCTCTCCCGCCAGTCTCACAAAATTGGCTCATTGACTTCTGGAGCGCTATTCTGGTTCTTTTTAAGGAAGATTCTTTATCCTTTTCTTTAGGCTTAAATACTTCTTGCATAATTGTGGATTTCAGGAGAGAAATAGTAAAAAAAATCCTAAGCAGATTGCTAAGAGATTGTTTGAAAACACAACTTGGTGAACTATTTTCAAGTGACACAAGGTTTAGAACCAAAACTATTTAAAACAATTACTTTATATTATAATATATTTTAATCCACTTTAATTTTATTTTTAAATAGTACAAATACGCCTTTTAAGGAAGAATTACGTTTTGTAAAATAGTACCTACGTCACTAGATAGTAATGACCTGTTTATTCTATCACTACTTCTAAAATTGACATTTGCCGCCTGCATTTATATTTCCATTCATAATTGTAAAGCTTGCTAAGAAAGGAAGAAAAAGGAGCAGACAACATCCACGTTGGCCGCCAGTGATGAAAAAGGAAGACAGTTCAACTCACCTCGAGGCCAGAAGCAGGGCTGATCTCAGGTTCCACCATGGTTAGCTCAGCTGGTAAAGGCATCTCATCTCTTATCTCAAAGTCGAAGGTCGGCCGCACCCTTATATCGGGGAAAGGTAACTAACTACTCGAATGAGAGATGTGTGCTTTATACATCTTTATGTAGGGTTTATTTACAGGACAACATTTACAAGTAATCACATACGGGGTTTCGAATTCTAGGGGTCTGATCCTACTCTAAACTGTTCTGAATAATCTCTCTCTAATGAATCTCCAACCGGACATGTTATTCAAAGGGCACAGTTATTAACAGCACATACAAGAGAGTGAATTCAAATCTGCTAACATGGCGGTCGACGATTCTGTTGGCGTAAAGTGTGCAGACTAGGGACTCTGGATTTCACATATACAATGGTAGACAGGACGCAGCGAGTTATTGCACTGTTCACTGGCTTTAATATTTAGGTGCAATGCAGAGATAGTAAGGTTTTTATAAGGTACTGATGCAATAGCGGGCGGCTACGTGCCCAAGGAACGTCGCAAGCACCTGATGACTCCGTGTCTGGATTTGGAATGCTAACGGATGATCGCTTAGCGAGTCCAGGCCGTAATGGTGGCCGGAAGCTATGTCCCGTACCTTGTCTCATTGGTCAAGAACAATGATGGCCGCCGGAAACGTGCCGTTATTGTTTGGAGCGCCGACGAGCGGCTAGGTGTATCTTTATTTAACTAGTGGCTAGAAGTATTATTCTTCCAACGACTATATTCTTCTAATTGTGTTACGTAACAAGCTTTGACTAATAATGTTTAAAATTGATAATAACTTAGTTGGTAACACGGTAACTTATTTAATATTGAGTTTTGCTCTTGTTGAAACTAAGAAAATATTGATATTTTTAATGAATGTTATTCGCTAAATAACATCTGACAGCTCTCATCTCAGGGAACCGGAACCGCAGTTAAGCAAGATGTCTTTAACCGTTTTAGTGCTATGCTTATTTTGCAAGTACGTATTTAAATTGGTACAGATATTCTGTGTTTTTAAATAAAACAAAAACTATGGTATTCAATAAAAATGCAATTACCTGAACAAATACCAATTAATTTAATGACTTGAAATTATGCAAGTAAAGAATGAAATTTACGAATATTATAGTTCTAATTAAAAAAAAAACTCATTTACGATTACCAAAAATATTTAAAAATATACGATTTTTTCACTTCACAATTGTGTTTTCCCGTGGTCCATGTAGTCCCTTTTTATAGCGAGCGCACATGAGATTGGATCGCCTAATCTCGTTTGATTTGCTGAACACATTCATTTATGGGAACAATGGTCTCATCGTCTGTAGTGCCGCTGTCATTTGATAAAAAAAAACAATGTTGGGGAATGAAAAGTAATAAAGTAATAGAGCTATTAGCAGTGTAATAACCAACCCAAAGCGACAACCTTGCCCGGTCTACCCATCATAAACCCTTTAGAGCCAATCTTGGAACTACCCCAAAGGTCGGGTAAAGGTACAAATAAATTGTTTATTTCTGGTGAAAAGAGGATTATTGTGGCCGCACGTGTACAATTAAAAAAGTCAACAGTACTTATAAAACATTTAATGAATAACCGACGAATTGACGGCCTCCATGGTCGAGGGGTTAAAGCTCTCGACTAATTTTTTACATGAATACCGCACAAGAGGGGAGTCCCAACTGCTCCCAACCGTCTGGAGCCAGTGAGACTATGGCATCCCCAATTTGGGGAATGTTGTGAGGTTGAAGGTATTGGTGAAGCGAAGGAGAAGGGGAAGAGGATGGTGAGGAAATACCTGGCTATTCAGATCTGGTCACCAAACATGGCTAAAAGCCATTTCAAGCAACGTTTCAATTCTGAATGGTGGTCTTTTACCAGGGCGATATTGAGGGTATCCACTCTGGGACGTGCGCAAATAGACTATATATTATTTTTAAATGAATTAATTGTGAAACAGCACAAATTAATTAAATAAAATTTACTTGCTCACGCCGGGATTTGAACCCGCGACCTTCGGATTTGTAGTCGAGAGCCTTACCCCTCGACCATGGAGGCCGTCGTCTAGTGAGATGATAGATACGTGAAACGTTTATTCACCAAAACACTATAATAATATATATTAGGACAATTCGAGTACAAATTAAGCAAAAATAACAATTAATATATTATTTTCACTAAGCTGTAAAGCAACCTTCCGGAAACGGGTTTTCAACAGGGTGATATTGAGGGTATCTTCCACTCTGGAACTTTTGCAAATATACTATATATTATTTTTATTTTCATTAATTATGACACAGCACAAATTAATTAAATAAAATTTACTGGCGCACGCCGGGATTTTAACCCGCGACCTTCGGAAAAAGGTGTATGTTGTGATCGTGATAGTAATTGGTGAGATGATTCTTGTTAGTAAAAGTATAAAGGATAAATAATATTTTTCCGAAATTCTGTTGTTTTTTCCGTACAAAAATATTTTTCCATAGAAGAAGTTTTATCCATACAACCAATTAAATATTTTTAATTGAAAACCACCTTAAAACGATAGAATTTCTAAAAAAGTAATTTTACCTTTTTTTTTACGTAGAATTAATTACCTCCTGAATTGTTGTACTTTATCCACAGACATCTTGTTCATTGAAGGGCCAACCCCCGCATATGATGTATTCTTTTAGTTGGCGCCTTATAATATTTAAACTCGTAATATATACTTATTTTGATAATTGTGTATTTTGGTACTTGTGTGTTTAGTACTTGTGCCAACCACATATTTTTTTGGTTCGAAAATTAGCTAATGTGTAACTATTTTTTTAGGCATTTTCCCTTTTTCATTAGTGAAGAAGATAATATTAACAAATCTCAATGAAATATGAAACAGAAAAAGACAGAAAAAAAGGTGACGGTCGCAACTAAGATTCGAACCCAGATCGTATAACTTTTTCCACCACATATTTAAGGTTTGACAATTAGTCGTTACCTTAAATAAGAGTACCGTGTATTATTTTCCTAACAGTGTTTTTATTTGAGTACCATTAACGGGGGGAGGAAATAATAAGAATGTTATAATATATGAGGTCACGAAATATTACGTAGTTTTTTTTTCAGTAAGAAAAATGCCAATTTATTTCAGGCTTTTCTGATTCCTTAGAATTACTGTATTATTGAAATAAATGTCAGAAAACCTCAGATATATTTTCGCTACATCACGTAATACCAAGGAAACGCAGACCTTTTATGTGAAGAAAAGAGCCGTATTTAAAACAGTGGGAGCTGTTTACTCTCTATAATTATTATACACCTAAATGACATTTTGATTGAAATAGATTTTCCATTAATTAGAATTAATAAATCTCATATATATATGAAACAGAAAAGATAGCGAAAGGATAACGCTAGCAACTGGGACTCGAAGCCAGATCCTCTAGTCTTACCTTTGCCTTTTTATTTTGGGACTTTTTCTGTTACATATTTCATTGTCTAACAAACTAACTAACCATCATGCCGTTTCTCTGCAGGGGTAGGCAGAGAGGACGGAACGCCAAACAACTCGATCTTGACACACACTTCTTGGTTCATTCACATTCATACATCGTCTCATACATTCTCTTCTGTTATTCCGACTTCAGACATGGCCCGACTCAAGTATTTGATTAACTTGATCGTGCCATGTCTTCCTCGGACGTCCCCGGCTTCTTCCAATCACATTGGGGTCATATATCTCCTTACACTCCTTTCTTCGTTCATTCGCTCTACATGCCCTAACCATCTTAGAGTCCCTTTCTTAATCTTCCTCATTACGCATACATCAACATTGCATTCTTTATGAATTTCAGCATTTTTCGCACGATCATACATCGTTTTACCTGATATTCGTCTCAGAGATCTCATTTCTATAGCATTCAGTCTACTTTCATCCTTCCTTTGCCAGTTCCATGCCTCACTGCCATACATCAGGGTTGGTATCAGCACTCCATTGTGGACTGCTAGTTTCGATTCTTTGGACAACTTTTTGTTTGCGCCAACCGCGTTCAGTCGTCCGTTAAAGGAGTTTCTCGCATTCATCCTTTTTTCAATATCCCTATTAGTCTTTCCGTCTTTCGTAAACATACTTACAAAATACGCAAACTCATCGACCTGCTCCAAGTATTCATCATTCACAACTATATTGCACACTGTTTTCGTACTCTCTCTTTCAAACACCATGACTTTGAACTTACTTTCATTCATCATTAGCTCATTCTTCATACATAATTCGTTCAACCTAGATTCGAGGGATTGCAGGTCTTCCATACTGTTAACAATCAGCATACAACAGTCAACATACTTCCAGATTATTCATTTTTGCGCCCAAGCCCACCTCTTTCACTTCTTGCATACAATTATCCATATATGGATTGAATAACCACGGTGACATTACACAGCCTTGATTAACACATTTTGTGATGTAAAACCACCCCGTAAAATCACCGTTTGCCCTGACACATGCAACGCTTCCCTCGTACAGAGATGCGATTGCCTGTGTAAGATTCGTATTCACTCCATACTTGGACAACACCTTCCATAACTTTTTTTTTGTCAACTCGGTTGTAAGCCTTTTGTAGATCTACGAAAGTACAGAAAAGTTGAGATTTGTTAATATTATCTTCTACGACAATATACGGAAATCTCGTTCTACGATTACAGTAAGCGGAAGATATTGATGGTGAATTGAACTCACGAAACTCGGTGACTCAGTGACTGACTGGTCAATTATTTTATATGTTCTAGAAAATAACGTCACAATTGAATGAATCACATTTAATTCTAAGGAAAATAACGTAATAAACCTTCCAATTTCACCGACCCTCGCAATTTTGGGTTAGGGGAGTTTTTTATAATGCGGGTATCTGGAATAATAAATAAAATATGTATTTATGAAAAAAATATTTTTACCTTTGTGAATTTCATATTTTGTTCCCCCCACCATTGTAGGGAGAATTTCCACGTACGGACATATAATGATATATTAGCGGTGTTTCATTGAAAGTTTTATAAAAGGGATTATTGTGGAAAGATTCCATGAAGTCATATATTTGAACAGAATAACGGCATCATTGTTCTCCTCAAAAAATAAGATAAATAATTTGTCTTTTAAAAATCTCGATACAAAAATTCAAGAATGTGGTTTTAGCAAATAACGAGATGCAAAATGAACCCGAACCAGAATTTTATTCTGAAACAGACAAGATGAGCGCCTTACCTCACATTATGCTAGTCGTCCGTTGCGACATCAAACTCTTTTGGTAAATTTGTATTTTTAATGAATCAAGGTAAATAACCGTTCGATTCCATAAGATTAATTCGCTATTTTCCAGAACGCCCACGCGTGAAACCGGATATACCCTTAAATCTGGCAGGTCTTTATTTTGACAGGTATAAATGAACTGCCAATTTAATATGGCAATAAACTAATCCGCCGAATTTACGAATTGACAGGGTCGTGTTGAAAATAGAATATTTGAACATTTTACTAAAAACATTGAATTCATCTCAAGCAGGGTTGTGATATAAAATAATAATGATTGTCTAATCCCAATTCAGGGGTAAAATTCTTTTAAATTACTCCCACACTACACCTTTATATAGTGAAGTGAAAGTAAATCCGACTTAATTAAGACATTGTTAAAACATGTAACAGATGTACTAGAGGTAAATAAAATAAGGTGAAATCGTTTTTTCGAAACCGTTTAATTTCTGAAACAGTTGTAACCGCTTTGGGGATTTTGGGATAACCGTTTAAAAAATGTGTAATTACGCCCGCAATAAAAACACGTAAAATCATTCCAATAGAGCACAATTCGTTTGAGCAATCCGCATGGATCGTTTAAAACAGCTCTCAACAACACTTTACTAACCTACTATAATACTCGTCGTTAACCGTTCCAAAGAAACGCTGTCACATTAAGAGGAACGGCTGCGCGGCCTGTTACATACAAACTTAATTTTAGATTTGAGGGTAAAATACTCGACTAAACCTAATGATTTTTTTTTCATAAAAAAGTATAGTAAATATCTAGTACGGATTAGAAGTAATTTATTTATTGTTTACATTGTGAAATATTGGCCAAAAGGAATTGATTTTTCGCGATTTTAGAGGAACCTTTAATAATTATTTGGGGACTAACGGTGATTTAAAAAAAAAGTTTTACCCCGTTTACTTTGAAAATAGGGTGAAGTATTAAAAATATATACATATATATATATATATATATATAAAAATAAGCATTATAGAGAACTTTAAATTAAATTAAAAACGACCAATTTACGTTGGATCACAAATATGCCGTACATATATCGACCAGAAAAAAACTAATTTTCAAATGTTTTGGTTTTGTGTTTTTATTTACATAATCATATTTACGTAGCAAATACATGTATCATTTTTTTTATACAATAAACCCGCCAATAATTTTCTAAGTTGCCTCTAAAATTACGAAAATTGTATTTTTTTTCATGGCATATACTTCATAATTCAAAACAAAAATAAATAAAATACTTTTCATCCGTACTAGGTATTTAATAAAGCTATAATTTAAAAAAAAAAACATGTCATTCAATTTGGATGGGTATTTTGGATTCAAAACCAAAATTAAGTTATTGATGAAACAGGTAGCGCAGTCGTTCCCCTTAAAAGCATTCGCCCGAAACTCCGTCGCTGACTATTGCTACGAAACGGTTTCCAAATAATTAACGTGAGGGGAGGCAATCGAAAATACGGTTCTACTGGTAAATATTCAAAACAACTAAATAAAATAATGATCTAAAAGGTCAACACAAATGATAAAGGAGACAGTTATGTACATTCACAGCAATCACATTATAAAAAGCTTCTGAGTAGACAGTTAGGATATCGAAATTATAAAAGCATTGAAAAGTTAAATAGAAACTAGGACATGGAAAACATGGCGTAAGAAAAAAATGGTAATAAGTTTAGTTATACAATAATAAATTAAAAAGTTATTTGTTTTCAAGACTTGTTTAATTTTAGTTAAGTTCTGGATATTTGATATCTGGATAACAATAGAAAGTAGTTTATTTCAGATGGGCTGGCCAAGTTACATGAAAAGCACCATCATAGTAAATGATTCTATTTGACTTATAAAGTTTAGCAATATCAAGATCTTTTGACCTCAAAGTAGTTTGCTGTCTCTCATTAGGACTGCCTGTGGCTTGTCAAAAGCTGTGTATTCTGTTTTTGTATTGTACGCTTCCATTAGAATGTGCGAGAATTAAATAAAAAATTCCATCTATTGTCCTCTTCTAATGAATGTTATTGTTTATAAATGTTGTCTCCACTAGCTTCAATAACAGGAACTAACAGCTTTAGATGAGAACATGTAAATGTTTTGTTATGCATACTTGTACATCTATGTTGTGTCGTGTAGGGACATTAGGGGGCTTTTATTCAATTCAATTCTGAACTCCTTTTAAAATTTTTACAAAATTTACATTTTAAGGGATTTTAAAAGATATTATTAAATAAGACAGGAAACACAATATCCAAAATAATTAATCATAAAAAAAAGAATATGGACATGTATAATCTCAGTAAATTGCATACAGCACATACTGGTATATCCAGAGTGGAAGATACTCTCAGTATCGCCCTGGTGAAAGACCACCATTCAAAATTGAAACGTTGCTTAAAATGGCTTTTAGCCGTGTTTGGTGACCAGATCTGAATACCCAGGTATTTTTCCACCTACCTCTTCCCCTTCTCCTTCCCCACCCCAATACCTTTAGCCTCACAACATTCCCCAATTGGGGATGCCATAGTCTCACTGGCTCCAGACGGTTGGGAACAGTTGGGACTCTTGTGCGGTATTCATATAAAAAAATACAAGTAGCAACAAAGCTTTATGTTTAAACGCAGCTTCACTGATGCTAAATATGTCGATATCTGAAGTGATTATTCTTAACAGCAAGATTGCCCTCCCCACCTGCATGACCATTGGCAAGTTGGTCCAGAAGGATGGGAGATAAAACAGTATATGCTGTTGGTGATGGAGATAACCATCGGTAACATAGAAATTAATGCTCTCAACGATAGCTGAGTTTTCGAACTATCCGCGAAACAGTCTGAAGAAATTTGTAACGATGTGTACATACCCTCTGACCCGCAGACGGATCATTCCGAGCATACCTAAGAGAATGTCGGTAGAATAGAGCCACGGGTAGAATCATTTAATATCAGCTTCGTTTTTTTTTCTTTCTTTCAATCAAAAAGTAGAGCCTTGACATGGAAACTGATAGGGGGACTCATCAGGGGCGCTATTCCCGTTCTTTTAAAGGAAGATTCCTTACGTTTTTCCATAGGGTTAACTGCGGAATTCCGGTGAGCATAGTAAAAAGATCGTAAATAGATTGTCAAGAGATTACGAAAACACAAATTGATGAAATATCTTCAAGTGACATACGATTTTGAACTAAAACTTTTAAAAACCATTACATCACATTATAATTCATTTTAACACATTTTTATTTTTAAATATCATAAACAAGCCTTTTAACGAATAATCACGTTTAATAAAAAGGTATCCACCTCATTAGATAGTAATGACCTTTTTTGTCTCTAGTTCTAAAAGTGACATTTGAATTTGTGCCAATTGAAGAGGTGGAACATTCCACTTATTTTAAAAACTGTGTTCCAATTCCGAGTTTAGCCACGTGGACTCGATTCCTCGGACTCGGTCTTCATTCCTTTCGGTCCGCATAGGTCCGCCGTTCCGGAATCGAAAATCGTTCATATTACACTAATGGATAGGGACGCCTTTCGTTTCTGACTCCAATCCAACACCTTTGCCGTTCCTTGAGTATGAGTTCGAAACGAGTGAATCCGGATTTGCGAATTCGGAGTGAGTCCACCGCCTTCGGAATCGAATTCATTGGACTCGGCCGGTAGTACCGACTCTCTTCAATGCCCCGCTTGACGTGAATTGTCTAAAATGTCAACATCTATATAATGTTTAATAATGTTTACTAGCTAATTATGTTTAAAGTAAATAATGACGTATTTAGTAAAATACTTAATATTGAGTTTTAACATTTTTGAGGAATGTCCGTCGCTGAATTCAGCTGACAGCTGTCATCCGAGAAAACCGGAACCGCAGTTAAGTAAGAAGGCTTTAACCTTAAGGAAAAGTTAAGGAATCTTCGTTAAAAAGAACGGGAATAGCGCCCCTGGTCTTTAAAACGGCTTGGGGAAGTGTTGGGTGTCCTTGATTGACCTCGAAGTAACTTCTGTTTTATATGGACAGTTGTCAATTAAACAAAACATCATTATTGAGAAAGATGGTTGAATTCTCCTCCATCACGCCATAAAATTCTGACCAAATCAATGCAACTATGAACTATAAAGTTAAAACTAATTTTGATAATTTTTAAATAATGGAATTTATGTTACTATTATTGAAAGTGTTCTCAAAGTATGTTTTTTCTTTTTACGTCTTTTAATTTCTTCGAAAATAATAATTTTATTTATTTTGTTGTATGAAACATGAGATATGGTTGGAATTTGGAATTCACTTTTGTTCTGCAGGTTGTTCTCTGAGAATTACATAATTATTTCAATGGGATGCCCTGTTATTCCGTAGAATTTACCGTCGTCCCGTGGTACGTACTGTAGACCTCTCGTGTGTTATGTAGACCTACGACAGAATCAAAATGTTGTAAAATATGGAAGCAATGAAGTGTGGCATAAATAACGTATGGAAAATATCGCACAATTTATTAATGTAAATATAATCAAATATACAGGGCTGCCCTCACGCGCTCCGAGGTGGCGAACCAGAAACGACTATTAACCCAGAAGGATTGCGTAGGGGAGATTGGGGTAAGGGCGACCACCAAACGGAAAAAAAACGAAAAAAGAACAAATCGCATAAATAATTTTTTTTTTATTATTAACCAATTTTTTTTATATCTTTGCTTTAAAACAACAGATTTTAATTAAACATTAATATTATATATATAAATAGAATGGAACACAATATGCTTGCAGTTCGGAATTACCCGAAACAAACGGGATAATGGCGAACATTAACATTTTCTACAAAAAGCACAACCACACCAAAAAAAGAGTATCCGAAGCAGAAACTTTGATTACGTTTCACACTGCATGAATATATAAATAAGTCATAGTTACGTTTGTAAAATGTAACGGTACTACATCATCATAAAAATTGAAAATCCAATTTAAAAACGTAAAACGGTTCTTACCTTCAACATCGTGCATAACTTCCCTCCAGCTGTCTAGAACTAGATCGTTTGGAGTTTCTCGCAGTTCGCCATTACCCCACTGTCTCCTACCTGTATCACCCATACACCCATGTAAGCACCACACACCCGTGTACTAGGGTGGGTCGTCAATATATAAAGATTTTTTTTATGATATATTGTTTTCAAGGGTGGCAAAAGTTGCGGGTGACTTTTTGTTTTCAGAATCAAAGAGATTTTTGATTATATTTTCATATGAAGCGGTAACTTGGTGATGTGACATTATAATTTATAAAATAAAACAATAACTAAAATAAAAAAATAACACAATACAAAAGTGCCGAAACAATAAAAAACTTATTCCTAAACTTAAAGCCAGTTCCAATAGGGAAACATCCACTATGAAGAGCATTCAGAAAAAAATAAATAATGAGCAACTAATCTTAACAAAAGCAGACAAAGGTAACACGGTCATTATAATGGATAAAAGTGATTATAACTCTAAAGTGCAAGATTTTATTCAAAGTGACAAATTTGACATTCTACTAAGAGACCCTACTATTAAATTCCTAGATAACATTAAAAGTGCAATAAAAACATGTAAATCCCCAATCTTCCAAGACAAATCATACCAACAAGTTAAATTCTTAACAAAAAATCCGAAAGCCCCTAAATTATATGGTTTCTTAAAAATACATAAAACTGACAACCCAATCCGGCCGGTCGTGTCAAGTTGCAATTCCCCGAACTTCAAAATAGCAATACACATCACTAATATATTTAATAATTCTAAAGTCTTTTCTCCCAAACATACCATTAAGAATTCGTTTACCCTGATTGATGACCTTAAAAACTTACATATTCCTAAGAGTGCAAAATTAGTTTCATTTGATGTCGTTAACCCCTTTCCTAATATCCCCGTAACAGAAAGCAAAAACATATTGTAAAAATTATTACAAAATTCCATATTACCTAAAAATTTCGCTAATGATCTGTCAAACCTTTTTAACATTTGTTTAAATCAAAACTATTTTCAATTCAATCATGTGTTTTATCAACAAAAAGAAGGGTTAGCTATGGGCGCCCCCACGTCTCCCCTTATTGCTGATATATTTATGGACTACATAGAGAATAATATTTTGAATTGTAAATCTCCTCTACTAAATAACGTGCTTTTATGGAAGAGGTATGTCGACGATATTTTATGTATATGGACCGGTACGGAGCGCCAACTTAACTCCTTCCTCCTACTAATAAACTCCTTCCATAAGCAAATTAAATTCACCATGGAAATAGGAATAAACACCACTTTAAAATTTCTAGACCTCACGTTATCAGTTATAAACAATAAAATAGATTTTAAAATTTACCGTAAACCCACTTATACAGACATAACTATCCATAACACCTCAAATCATCCAACCTCCCACAAAAATTCCGCTTTCCATTCGATGATTCACCGGTTAGTTACGGTCCCGTTATCAAATGCTAATTTTTCACTAGAACTATCCATAATTAAACAAATTGCAATAAATAACGGTTATCATGAAAACTTAGTCATTAACATACTAAATAAAAAACTAAAAAAAATGTCGTCAAATAGGTTTTTATTCAACAGTACCCCCCCTAATAATAATATAATAAATAATAATAATCAACCGTACCAATGGCGTAGAATCTTATACATCAATAACTTTTCCCAACAAAGCATTAAAAACCTTCCGTCAGAGATTAAACCAGCATTTTACACAGACAATAGTTTAGGAAAAATTTTAATTAACGGAAAAGATAAAGAAGACAGTTTAGGCCACTCAGGCATTTATTCACTTCAATGTAATGATTGCCCGGCGTTCTATGTAGGCAAAACGTCGCGTAATGTTAATATCCGTGTAAAAGAACACTTAAGATGTCTAAATAATAATGGTTTCTCCGAATTTGCCAACCATCTCTTAGAAACAGACCACACATTCGATAAAAATACAGGCACTAGTTTACTGCATAAAAATGTAACCGGCATTCGATTAGATAACCTAGAAGCATTAGAAATAAGGAAAGCAAAAACACTAATAGTAGACTAATAAATAATCAAATAAATTTAAATAAAAGTCCAATCTTTAAATTATTCCCAATAAACAAAGTACATTCCCTTCCCGGTCAGCAAGTACCTGCTGATCTCCCACCCTTGGCCCTTCACTAGCCTGTTTCTATTAATCCATAACACATGTGCATCTTAGTTCATAGTTTAGTTGTATAATGCCCTGAAGAAGCTACGGTAGTAGCGAAACCCGGTCGGCTAAAGTATAAATAAAAGTGATGTAAAACAAAGTTATTGTTTTATTTTATAAATTAGATTTTTGATTCTTTACCGCGCTTGCATATTGAATAATAGTTACAGTGGTTTGGCGACAAATGTGTTAACAATATATTTTTTTACAATTTTGACGTTCCAGCAGCTTGATGACTCAAGTTTGCCAAACAATAGGTTATTCACATTTTTTCACGGTTTTGTTAAAAATCTCTATTCGTCGGGTGCTACCAGAAGTCGCAAGTATATCTGCTGAAAAGACATAGAACTTATCTATTTTAGGTGTTTTCTAGTTGTGGAGAATGTCACGCAATATAGTTTTCTCAATTTCCAAAAAAAACTTTTGGCACCCCAACCGCCCGTGTACCGTGTACTAGTCCCTTCTGTGTGCGTTCTGTACGCGCACACTTGGCGTGGGTGACGCGACGCTTTAATCCGAGAAGAGGGGTTGACGTATTTTTGCGCTAACACGTACCTTCCGGAAGATTTCCATATTACGAAGGTAATATTGTTTTGGCATTTATGTTGGCCTGTCACACCCAAATGATGTAACACCCTCAAAGAAAAAAAAAGAAATGGATACGCTATTGATAAGATTTCATTTCCGTTTTTTTTTTTAAAATCAGAATTACTACGATTATTGGTTATATAGCCCCTTGATATCTGCTATATTTACTCTATTTTGCTCTTTTTTACATTGTCTATTGAACAAATATGATGGTCTCCTTGATTGTATATCTACTTGATAGATTAGGGTATCTTTAAAATTATTTAAGTGTTACTATTATATTAAGTCTATCCTCACTGTAACAAAACCGTACTGCTGTTTTTTATATATTTTTAAATTTTTTATTTCTCAATTTGTTTAATACTTGCGGATATTTTGATATTTTTATAATACTAATATTTTTATGATATTGATATTTTTATAATATCGATATTTTTATAATATTGATATTTTTGTAATATTGGTAATTTTTTATAATATTATTTAAATCGGTATTATGAAATTGGACTCTAGTATCTATATAATGAAACTATATATATATGCTGTTTTTATATTTAAAAAAAATCCAACTTGTGTACATTGATCACAACATGCTTGCATATATAATGTTCTAATTTAGCGCTACATTTGTATGATAATTGTTATTTACTGTTGTATTATATAATGTTGTTGAACTAAACTCCTGCTGACAAGCTACTTGCGGTGGCTAGCGGGTACAACTTCACATTGTATGTAATTAATATTATATAGTAAAAAAATAAATAATAAATTTAAAAAAATTCTGCCATTTTATGCCAAATTAAAGGCGCCAATCAGGATTTAAGAAAGCTTTCAATTATTAAAGTAGGTCTCTGAGAAAAATATCGAGGAAAAGGTATAAAAACAATACGAAAATAAATTTTAAACACACGAATGAAAAACTTATGTTTTTGGTGACGTTTTCATATTCCCGCGTTATTTTTCTCAAATATACTTATACAAGGTCTTAACAGTTAGGTGACGATGTACAATATTCAGAATCAACTTAATTATTCTCGTTTAGCGAAATAGTAATTTTATGCACACTCCATAAAATAGCTATTTGTCACGCGAGCCTAAAAAATTTCGCGAATATGTGCTTCTGCCGAAAGCGTATGATGTTTAACGGCGCGTTTCAACTTAAATTAATAGCTTTCTCAGGCTACTACAGCCTTCAGTGTTTTTGTTCAATTTCATTAAAAATATTACACTTAAATATGGACTTGTTGGGGGTCATGAAACACGTTCAATTTTCTTAACATTTTATTTAGAATTTTATTAACGTTAATTTATTTCGAGGGTGGGTTTGCGTTACTGGAGAGTAATAAAAATAAAAATAGAGAGGTGCTTTGCGAAATTTGAATATTTCTTGACAATATAGTTAAAATTACGAATTGCTTAGATCGGGTTGTATCGTCCTTATAACGGATGAACCATATTTATAATTAGGAAATCAAGTACATTTTTTTTTAACAATTAAGAGGTTCTCACTTAAATACCATTTACATATGTATATCTACACGTTTCAGAAGCAAAGAAAAAATAAAAATAAATTACTAAAAATAATGACAAGTAGAGAGAAATAATAAACATAAATAAAAATTAACAATAATTGATGAATGTAGGTGAGTAATTAATAAAAAATAAGAAAAAAAAAATGTCATTATAAAATATAAAATAATTAATTTATATTAGAAATGAATTTTTTTTTTTTTTAAATAATATAAATAATACAAAAATAGTTATTATTGCATAATTTTTTTTCGTGGATTAGCTTATTGAAGCTTGTATTCCTCATTGTAATATATTTTTATTCATCGAAGATTTAATTTAAACGTTAATAAAAAATCAGCTCATCAAAACATCGTGTTATGTTGATACCATTGCATTTGCAACATCTGACGTCACGTGAGCATTCTGTTTTTGGATTAGTATGAAATTTTTTATTTTTCGATGTAATTTTGTATTTAAAACATGTATTCTTTTTATTTTGGCAACATTTTAACTTAATTTGGGTGACTTTAAGCTCTATAATTGTTGTTCAATATAAACTATTATTCATGTAAGAAATTAGAGTATTCATGATCGAAGCAATTATAAATACGGATATTATGATAATGTTAATGGTCAATAATATTACTATCCTTTGAGTTGAAGTTTCTAAAAAGGTATATACTTTTAATACTTATGTTTAGTTATGGTTTACTATGAATAGAATATACAATTATGTAAGGTAAAGCTTATCCTTGTTTTGACATTTGACATTCTAACCTAAAAACTGATCAAAACCGACCTGCCATAAATTTGGAGCGTTTTGGCGGCCTTTGAAAAATTGATTCTTTGAAAATTATTTTAACCATGAAAACTAACTTAAGAAAAAAAATATATACTGGTCTTTAAGTTTGAACGTCACTATTGAAAAAAAAAATAGACTGGAATTCCTTATTAATAGCAAAAATACGTATACACATTGTTTAGTACCCTCCATACTCGAAACAAAAAAAAAAAAACTAGATATTCACTGATGGTGATCACACTCCGACCTTTTTAAAATGAATGCAGGGATAACAGTGATAAGTGATATACTATTCTAATAATAAAATCCATCATATATAAATGACCTTCTACATTGTTACTTGTGATTATGACCCTTTGGGCAAATGATTGCCATGCAATTTTCAGTCAACTTGTAGAAATATAAATGAATTTTAAGACAATTTTTTTTAAAATTTGGTTTCAACCCTTTTATTGGACCGCAGCCTGCGCCAAGGTCTGACATTTAGAAAATATCGGTTAAGTTTGACATTTTCATTTTAGTCCCTTGATGCATGTTTGCTGGTAAATTTTTTTTTAAAGACGGAGGCAATTTTTTTTGGTTGTTAATAAAATCACATATTTAAAAAAAAGAGCACGTTTATTAATTTCGCTAAAAAAATAGTCAACCTTTTGTTAGGCATTTTCTGAATAGATGCCCTTACGACATGACCTCCCCGATGCACAGTGTCTCGACAACGTGTTTTTGGGGACATGGTCCATTTTTAAGAAAACCGCTTATTCTTATCAATATAATACTACGACTTCTAAAAACTGTAAATATAATCTTAAATTAATTCACATACGTATTTTTTTTTGCTGCTACATTTATATCATGACTACGAGATTTTTATTTTGAGTGTTGTTAATGTAATCTTCAATGATAAAAAAAAGATATTTTAATCATTTCAAATATAGCCATGTTTGATGCACGATTATATTTCAACTAGTTCCACCAAAATAAAATTAAAAAAACATGTTTAGCATCGAAACAACCTTTAAAAAGCGTATTAATTTTTAAAGAGTATTCTTTTTTTATTTAGTGCAAAATATATACGAGTAATATTTTAAAGAATGCTTTGACTGTCCAACTAGGCCGATTTCCCGTTTTAGGAAAGTCAAACTTGTATATACAGAATATAATAGATGCCAATATGGATTTCGTTGATGTAATAACACACGTAATTGTATTGTAGCGTAAAAGAAAAGAAAAGTAAATCGAAATATAACACAATCTGACTACAAAAGAACCAATAATAAAAGCAAATTTATACAATATAGAAAAATTAATATGAATTAATCCCAAAAAATATTAATACATAAGGTGAACTGATGTTTTTTTAATAATTTCTTCAAAAGATTGGTATTCACTTTGTGGCGTCATCATTAATAAATGAATTAAAAATTAATTTGTAATCATCATTTTATTGTTGATGTTTTTTTTTGTTTGTTTTTGTTTTTATTCTGTTGTCTGTTTGTTTTTTGTGTTTTTTTGTTTTTGTTTTTTTTTTTGTTTTTTTTTTGATTGTCTTACTTTGAGAATAGTATGAGTTCATTCATTCGAATGTCTTTGAGCGAGTGATGTTTTGGTTGTGGGTGGTACAATTGAATCACTCCGTGAGTGGCGGGTGTCATGAGAATGGTCGATAGATGGGTAGAGATGAAGTTGTTTGTAAGTGTTTAAAATTAATTTCCTCATATACAATTGTCTAACATCCAGAACTCGTAACTCTTCAAATAGTGCGTCGCTGTGGTACCTAAATGGTTTTTTGAGAGTAACCCTTAGTAGTGCTTTCGCTAAGGGGTCCAAAATAGTTTTTGCAAAGCCACCCCAGCCTAAGGATTTAATATTCATTTAAATATATCGTCAAAATGCACGATGTCCCATTTGTTGCATAGGGTGAAGCACCGCGCGGCGCGGCGGTCATGTTTTGCGGTAAGTCAACATTTTATATAAAATACCTGAAGTCCTAACTACACAAATAAAGCTAAAATAATATGCAAACTTTGCTAGAAAACTAGCGTTGCCAGCCAAAATCTTACAATGTTTCATCATCAATCTAAAGTGTAACACCCTTGAAAACTTCTTACGGGTTCAAGTCCAATAAATCAATCCGAACAACCTGTTATTTTTTGGTAAAAGAAATTGACTGTTATTTATATTTACATTGTTTTAAGAAGCAACATTTTACCCAATTCACTTTTACGGATGAACGTGATTACTTATTTCCGTCGGCGTTCTCCGAACATCACCCGGCTGCGAAGAATATAGGCACTTCAGATTTTATGGTTTTTTTTTTAGAATTTTTATTTAGAAAAGCTGTAGAGAGATCTATTTTTTAAGCAAAGACTTTTATTCATAAAAATAACCAGCTTTTCTAGAGAAGTACTCTACAGATCATTTTGATTTGGCAGTTTTAGTCAAAAAAGTCGCCGCAACCTTCTGACAAAATATATCAAACTTCGCATTTTAATGTAAATGACGGCATTATTTGTCAACGTAATAGACATCCTCCGGAGTCTTTAAACGCTCTAGAATATTACTTATTTACCACATTTAAATATTTACCATACCCTATAAGTAAGATTATCTCAATTTAAAAACATATTTTAAATGTTTTTATTGTTGGAGATAATATCTACCATTTCGGAATATTTATATTGTTTAAAATTAATTTGCAATTCTTCACTAGAGATAACTTTTACCATATTACCGCTTAAATTGGATACTTCAGTTGAATAACTACCAATCAATCATTCCAAAACAATCCCAGAAAACCCCTCGCTAGAAGTTTTTGAATTATTAGGTACACACAAATTAAAAATAATCCTCTCTTTATATCACTATTGCGAGTTAAGCCTGTGGCCTGATATAACGGTATCTTTTTCTGGGAAGATACGATGCATATCGATACGTTTATTGCGAGTAAAAATGGATAAACTAATTAGGCCATGAGCGAGAGAAGCAACAGTGACAGGGATGGGGGTAAGGGTTGGGGGAGAGGAAGCATACGGGTTTACCTGGAACATTAAAGAAGATTAAGTTATGAGGGCATACGTTGACTTTATTTGTTCGTCTATGATATTATTTAGAGTTTGTGAACTTGAGGTTTCTCTTGATTGTGAAATATGCCATTGTCATTGCGAATACATCAATGGATGACTGTTTATAAAATTATTAAAATAACATTTTAACAGGTATATTAAAATATGCAGTTTTGGCGTATAATATTAATGATATAAATTACGTTATAATTATATTTCTCCAATTTAAATTAGCTAAATAAACAGATTTTTATATTAAACGTAAAGAACACTGGAGTGTTATTTGATTTTAAAGAGACTAACGATAGTGATTTTACCGAATTTTCCAAACAACGTGTGACTCATTTTCTTAGACATCGCGTTTTCCTAAGCGCTAACAATAAATCAAGACCAAAATTAGTGAGAATTTTCCACACAAGCCATTGTAAGTAATATGGTCATTAATTACATGACACGGTGACATTCTGTGAGAAAAACGAATAAAACTTACCCTGTCAAGATATTTTCTTGTTTATTTGCGCTCTTGTGGGTTTTGAACACGAGACCTCCAATCTCCAACCCAAGAGTGAAGGATCTTTGTGCTCAGCCACTAAGCTCGTCAAATGGAAATATGGAAATAGAAAGTTGGTGAGATAGCCTGCATAAAGTAAATTCAAGACAGATATGTAGCGTCCCGATCCATTTTCTAATATGGAACCGCATTCTTGTATACATTATATTCCTTGGAAATGGTTATTTGGCTTGTCCCCATATCCACAACGAAGCGGTTTTGTGAAAGTTGGAAGTTTCCCAAAATGTTTAACAATTATTTAATTTAATACCTAAAATAAATAATAATAACTTTATTTTTATAAACAATAATTATTAGCCTGAAACACTCATCCAAATTGAAAAAAACCTTCCGAGAAAAGATAAATGTCGCCGACAGGACTCGAACCTGCACCCTTCTGATTGCCGGTCAGATGCTCTACTGTTGAGCTACGTCGGCTTATCGCAAACCGGCCAAGTTAATCAATATATACTAGTGTTTCATTCAATAATTACTGTTTTTATTGGATTTTTATAAAATTGGATGAGTGTTTCAGGCTAATAATTATTGTTTATAAAAATAATTGTTACCCTTTGCGCTATGCACAAAAATCTTGTCTTAAGTTTTTAAGAACTTTAGTTTATCAATTAATAATAATAACTTTATTTAAACCACTATTTTTAATATGTAAATTTCTCCATGTTTCAGGAGCAAAGCCCCCTCATCAAGATAAATAATATACAACAGTTAAACGGGAGCAATTAGTCCCGACATGACATCGGTCTAAACTATCTATGAAGAATTATTTAATTTGTGGTGAAACATTCTTTAGTCGCTACGGGAAACTAAATACAATATTGTGGCAGTCCCTACTTTCAAGATAAATTCACTATCACATTCGATTCCAAACGACGCTCAAGCAAACATCTCTCCTTCATTAACTTCAATCCTTCTGATATTCCGTAAAAGTGTATTGTAACGGGATAATTAAAATGAACCGTTTGTACGGAGAACACAAGTTTTTATATTGGGTCTAATCAATTCATAAGTTAGTAAGCAATAATACGACAGTATAAAAATTCAACAATAGTGGGATAATATGATGATCTTAACATATACTCGTACTTGTAGGGGTTCACTAAGAATTAGGTTACACCTGTCCCGGTTCTCTCGAAGGGAACGATTTTGGTTTTCTCCACCCTTCGGTTTTCTGATAACCAGGATATAACTGTCGGTTCTTATTTCTACGGGTCACTGAACTATAAGCAGACGATTAACTAAGCGTCTCTTGTATCAGTCCTGCCAGAGGTAATTTAAAGGGCGCGTGAGGCATCTGGAATTTGCTCTCCCTCTGGGTTAGCTGAACTCCAAGTAGACGATTAACTAAGCTCTTGTGTCAGACCTGCCAGAGGTGGTTGAAGGGGCGCGTGATGCACCGGGAAGTTACTCGCTCTCTTGATCTAAAACACGACCTTTTATAGGTCATCACAGCTGTGACACCCTTTCCACGGGGTCCCATCTCTAAGCCTGAGTGGCAGGGGTGAAAAGCTAACCAATCGCATCATTCGTCCTAATTAGTGAGAGACGAAGCGATGCGAGAGTATCCGAGATCGAAGAACAACGATCAATACGCACGGAAATAAGCCTATTCCTAAGATGGTTGGTAATAAATCTATTGTTACAGCATCGAGATTTTTTAATAATTATATCTCCTTTACATTAGAAACTATTCCACATCTTATAATATTATTTTAAGCTTCTCTGACGTTACTTTTGAATACTTTACAGCTTTAGAACTTCAGTGTAATTACAAGAACGGAATAATTATTAGAAGAACCCTTCTTCCGCTGTTGAGACAAATCTCGTGACATGAATTAAAGTCCACTTAATCACTTATCACTGAGTTCCAACAATCTTAAAGGTGTTATTTCTAAAAAGATTTCCTTGCGGGCTCCAACTCCATTTCCCTGGTGACGCCTTGTTAGTCGTGTAGCGCTTTCATCTCGCGCTCATTTCTTACAAAAGTTAAGAAGCAATCTTCAACTATATTATAATGAAAAAAAAAATAATGTTTACCACCCTTGAGACGCTTTCTGAAAAATATAATTCTGAATATGTTTAATATTCATATTACATGTGAGCAAAAAATATAAAAGCAAACATATATAAAAAAAATCTCTCGGGGAAAGTCAGCCACTAGGTTAATTACATTAAATAAAATTTTACATTCGCTTCGTTCATTGTTAAATTAGGTTCATGCAGTAATTTCGGATTAATTTTCACGATTCCATTCGTTATTTTATTACGACACGCTTTAGTAACGTGACCATGATCATTCTCAGCGGAGCAATTAGTCCCGACATGACATCGGTCTAAACTGTCTATGAAGAATAAATTGACTAGAACAGCGAATGCATGTTTGAAACAAATTTCATGAATGTCATGGAAAATTTTTAGAATAATTTTACACTCACGACTGTTCTACGTTCTATGGAAATAAGTACTACCCTTCACCTCGCTTTTATAATCCGTAACATGAGAAATAATCTTTTGAAACAACAAGGCACATAATAATAATTTCCTCAGAAGATTTGTATTCACTAAATTAAGTGGCGTCATTATTAATTAATTAATAATAACGCCACTTTATGGCTTATTTACAAATATATATATATATATTTGTAAATAATATATATATGTATTAAAAACAGTGGTGTAAACAAAATTTAATTACATTAATATTGACGCCAGAAAATTTTGCTGATTTACGGTAAATTATGTTGAATTACGGTGAAATACGGTGAATTAAGGTGAATTAAGGTGAATTGCTGATTTACGGTGAAATACGGTGAAGTACGGAAAATTTTGCTAATTTACAGTGAATTACGTTGAAGTACGGAAAATTTTGCTGATTTACGGTGGATTACGGTAAATTACGGTGAATTACGGTGAACTACCCTGAAGTACAGTAATTTACGGTGAATTTATCGGACTTACGGTAAATTAAGGTGAATTACGGTGAATTACAGTGAATTACGGTGAATTAAGGTGAATTATGGTGAATTACGGTGAATTATGGTGACATTTTGCTGATTTATGGTGAATTACGGTGAAATACAATTACACATCTTTCAAAGAAAAAAATATTTTGTTTATTTTAACACTGATATTGTTTCAAGTTTTTTTCGCTAGAGGCCCTTTATTTATTGCGAATGAACGATTTATTTACACAATATCGCTAGAGAGTCTTGAGGATTATTATTCCTACTTTGGTGAGGACTACCTGCTGTAATATCTGTTATAACACCAGGAAGACACTTATCAATTTTGAACAAAAATGGATGTCAGGGTGGTAGATACTCTTAGTATCTTACTGGTGATAGACCACCATTCAGAATGGAAACGTCCCACTTCTCTAACATAGCATAAAACTTCTTTAACATAACGGTGACAGGCATTGTTAAATGTAATCTACAGTTTGGGATACATCCTTTGACCACAGATTATTTATTAAAGGACCAACTGTTGTGGGAACAATGCTATGGCGACCAGAGGCGGCGTTTTATTATCGCTCCTTTTCTAGAAAAAGATGCCAGTGCTTCTGGACTCCACAGTAAACTGGGCATAATTTGAATGAAAATTTCCTCGCATTCGATTCAATTGTGTTTTGTGGTAAGATGAACGGGATTTGGAGTAATATAATTTCAAACAGTTCCATTTCCATTTTCCAGTTCCATTTCCATTTTGACGGCTTCTATGGTCGAGGGGTAAGGCTCCCGACTATGAATTCGAAGGTCGCGTAAATTTTATTCAATTAATTTGTGATCAACAACCATCACCATTTTGAATATTTTAACAATTGTCCCCGTAAATTCCGATTCTCAGCCCGTTTCAGCTTTTACTCAAATTGTGATCAGCTGAAAAAGCATAACAACATGACCGGTGTGCTTGGAAGCTCCTCACAATTTTATCAGGACAAGACAGTACCTACCATTTTATTGTGATAATTCAACTTCGGCGTCGCAATATTATTCCCCTATACAACGGATTTAACATCTGGGAAACAAATACTTCGATGTTGTCGACATATTTGTTACATCAATGTTACAGAATAAGCATGCATTAAGTACGGTTTTTTTCATCGAGTGGAGCTAGGTTATTTGAAACTATTTAACTCTGGATAAAAGTGTCAAATTATGTTGTTTCTTTTTATATTATCTATTAAAAGACAAATGTACCTTGTTACGTAACACAATTAGGAGAATAGTGTTACGTAACAAATCTAGTCGTTGGAAGAATAATACTTCTAGCCACTAGTTAACATACACCTAGCCGCTCGTCGGTGCTCTAATAATAACGGCACGTTTTCGGCGACCATCATCGTTCTTAACTAATGAGACAAGGTACGGGACATAGCTTCCGCCCACCATTACGGCGTGGACTCGCTAAGCGATCACCCGTTAGCATTCTAAATCCAGACACGGAGTCATCAGGTGCGTGCGACGTGCCTTTGGCATGTGGCCGCCCGCTATTGCATCAGTACCTTATAAACGCCTTGCTACCTCTGCATTGCACCTAAATATTAAAGCCAGTGACCAGTGCAATAACTCGCTGCGTCCTGTCTGTTGTGTGTGTGAAATCCAGAGTCCCTAGTCTGTACACTTTACACCAACAGAATTGTGACTGCTGTCGCCGACCGCCATGTTATCAGATTTGAATTCACCCTCTTGTATGCGCTGTTAATAACTGTGCCCTTCGAATAACATGTCCGGTTGGAGATCCATCAGAGAGAGATTATCAGGATTCAGATTAAATATTGTCCTTTGTTGTGAATCCCGTATGTAATTTACCTGGCAATGATTAGCCTTAAATAAACCCTGATAAGAAAGCACACATCTCATCATTCGAGTAGTTAGTTACCTTTCCCCGACATAAGGCTGCGGCCGGCCTTCGACTTTGAGATAGGAGATGAAATGCCCTACCAGCTGAGCTAACCACGGTGGAACCTGAGATCAGCCCTGTTTCTGACCTCGAGGCCTTCATTTCACCAGCACTCTTTTACCTCCTATCTTAACCTTGCTCTTAACACTGGCGACCAACGTGGATGTTGTCGAGTCCATCTTTTCCCCCTTGTTACACTGTCGCTGCATCGAGGGACTTCACCCCATTGCTCTTAACACTGACGCCCAAGTGGTTGGTTTCTAGTCAATTCATGTCATGCTCTTAGCAACCTTTTCAATATAATTTGTAAATGTTCATGTAAAAGTCTGTAATGGGCGTAAATAAATAAAATCTAAAATGGTCTGAGAATCGGCGTTCAATTTAGACCGTGCATATGTCGAAACATTCGTTTGATCGTTGATTTGTGATGATATCAAATATAACTGTTAAAATTTGGTTTGACAACTGGCCCTTAGTTCCAGTGTTAATTTTTTTTTATGTGAAAACCAACAGTTTACGATATTTATAGAGTATGGCAAATATATTTTTTAAAATTCGCAGAACATCTCTTACTGAATATTCACGTCCCACTCGACATCAAAGAGCCTAAGCCCTTAAATATAGAAAGAAAAAGGTCTTAGATTAAATTTACTTCAACAATTGGAAATTAATAAACCAACGAATGATCCTAATATAACATTAATTAATAAATTAAGGAAAATGATTTGTTTCTCATTTTTCAGTATATTCACACGACCAAAACAATATAACACATTTAACTAAATCACTAAAGAAAACACTGTGATTTAAATGCGGAAAAACACATCATCAATTTAAGGACCTAAAAGAACAGAGAATTTTATTTAGAATTTTAACTAAATAGATATTACTGGTAAAAAAAAAATTTAAACACCTTCCGAATTAAAATTAGGAGTAAATAAAATCATATGTATGAGTCGTCGCAATGTGGATTAACTACAGTTTGAAAATGGTCTTGAACTCTGAAACAGCTGTCACAATAATACAAATTAAAATACTCGCAGAACTTAATAATAACATTATTTAATTTGATTTACCTTCAATTTCTACAAATATTAAATGGAGTTCCACGAAATAAAAACGAAAACAATTAATATGGTAAATATACACATATATACAAAACAGAATCAATAATACGTTTTCACTCAAGTATGCAAAGAAGTTACAAATATATGGAGATGGGATGGTGATAGGGAGGGAGAGGGAATGGATCTAGTTCGTTTAGAGTAGTATGTATTCTCTGAATGTTATTTATTGATTTTAGGTTTGAAGTTGGGAGGTGCTGAGTTGAATATGTTGAACTCACTGTATGAAGTGTTAAAAATTAGTGAAGCGCGGTAAATAAATGTGTTTTGTTTTTAGTTAATAGTGGTTTAGACAGGCTGCGCGCAAATTTGATTATGAAGAAAGGGGAATTTTTATCTGGGCCTGCGACTTGTTTGGGATCTAAATGTTCAAGTTGTTTCTGTATATGATGCTGGTCCACTTCAATATTATGAATACTACCCACACGGGGCTCATTGGGGTTGTGTGGTAGGATCTGGGAGCTTCGAGCATTGTTTTTGTAGACATAGAACAAGGATTTGGAGAATAATTTTCGTCTTTGAATAGCATCATGTTTGGAATACGATGGGATTAGTATGACTTGAGAAAATAGTCGAACAATATAGATGTAATAACAGCGGTCCGTGAGTGAAAAGACAGAAGGGTGCTAGTAATATGAGCTTGTGTGAGGAATGAGCTTGTTCCCATAGCACCCCGGCCCGGTCCTAGCCCAGGTGGGCCGCTATTGTTACGTAATTGTTCAAGATTGTTCTAGAATAATTAACCCCTCGCTTGGGGTCCTTTTGGCATAGGAATTTGTCGGTTATATGCGCCGTCTGACCTTACTTTGGCAATACTCACATTTTAGGAGGAAATGAGGTAGATATGGGACAATCTCAAAGCATGGCAAGACAACACTCCGGCCGCAATGCTATTCACATGTAACTCCGTGTATTCAGAAATGTGTCAGGAGATTTGTATGACCAGTAAATATTGTCAGGGTTTTCTAGGAAGGTCAAATAATACAGGCTTATTGTATATCATAGTGATAACAATACTAATATTGTTTAATTCAGCGCAATAGAGCGATGGTTGCAATGTAAGGAAATAGTAATATAACTTGGAAATAAGGTCAAGATAATTGAAATCCATAAGAAGATGTCTCCTAACTGATTCTGCTAAGACTCTGGTAAATGCTCTTGTAGTCTCCAGATTGGACTATTGCAATAGTTTGTATGATAGTCTGCCTAATGTACATGAGTGTTCAATACAACAGCTCGTCTAAAATGCGGTGTTACCAAATACTGTCACATCACTTCTCTTCTACGTGATTGCCTACACTGGCTTCGAGTCACAGAAAGAGTTCAGTTTAAAATTTGTCTTATGGTATATAATGCACTGAACGGGCTGGCATCATTATACTTGACTGATATCTGGGTGAGAGAAAATCTTACCCGAGGATCAGGTCGGCCAAGTCTAACACGTCAAGACTGGTTGAACCTTCTCGTACGAATGCTGCTAAATTTAGGGTCAAAGCTTTCAATATATCGGGTCCATATTCTTGGAATAACCTTCTATTTAGTTTAAGGCAATTTAGAAACCAATAAGAAAAGTTTAAAAACGTATCTATATTTAAAAGGGGTTACAATCTTTAACAAGATGTAATGCGTCCTTGAGGTGATATTAGACACTGGAAGGAGCTCAATAAAAATGACCATTTATTATTATTATTATTAATACGATATAGGAGTAGTAAGTAAAAAGAAACAAATAACATATATAATAAAAACATACAATAAAAAGCATATAAATAAAATTCATAAAAATATGATCTAAAATTGTTGAAATATTATTTCTTTAGATTATAAGTACATTTTGATGGTTCACTTAACTAAATTTTTGTATATACTCAATTACCCGATACTGTAAGGTAAATTTTTTAAATTAATATATTTTTTTAATTAAAATTTTTTTATTTTATTAAATGGTGAACTCTACAAATCTAATCGTAAATTCACGTCATTTGCAGTTTACCTTAGCTTATTTGAACTCTACTTATACATCATAACTTGCATATGATACTTACATGGTCGAGGGGTAAGGCTCTCGACTACGAATCCGAAGGTCGCGGGTTCAAATCCCGGCGTGCGCAAGTAATTTTTTGTTTAATTAATTTGTGTTGTTTCACAATTAATTCATTTAAAAATAATATATAGTATATTTGCGCACGTTCCAGAGTGGAAGATACTCTCAGTATCGCCCTGGTGAAAGACCACCATTCAGAATTGAAACGTTGCTTGAAATGGCTTTTAGCCGTGTTTGGTGACCAGATCTGAATAGCCAGGTATTCCCAACCTTCCCTCTTCCTCTTCTCTTCCCTCCCCATTTGCTAAACTAATATATGTCTATTAGTGCCATGCCTCAATGATAATTGCATGTATTACCCCCACACAGGCAGCGCCCAAGTGGATTTCGTTAGTTACATTTGTTCTTATATACGGCATTATTGGTTGGGGAGGATCTTATAAAAATAATTTAAATTCAGTCAAAGTTTCACAAAGAATCACCATTTAAGAAATACTTAAAAATTCCACCTTCTCAACTAAATCACTTTTCACACTATTTCCAGTACCAAATGTTGAAGATATACTCGTATTTAAGCAAGTTTCTATTATAAAAATGTGTAAAGAGAAATATCTTAAAGAAAATCTGGAATATTACAAACTTATGATACGAAAATCAATTTATAATATCTAATTTTAAAATAACTCAAATTCAAAACCATTATATTTATCAAGCCATAAAAAAATTACAGTTACCTACCCATTGAAATATGCTGTATTAATGACAGATCAGAACAAATAAATAAAATTAAACTTTTCTTTAGAAAAAAAAAACTTACATACTTAAATATTTCATACAAAACATTTTATAAATAGAAGCAAATTAAATATTACGTACCTACCAAATCAAGAATCATGACTTCCTTATCAGACGCAAGAACTTCTCTTTTCTGATAAAGTATACGCAACCAAGAATACCCTTTATTTTTAATATTTTGTAAAATACTTGTAATGCAACTTATAAGAAATAAAAAAGTATAATATTTTTTTAAAAGTATGAATGTAAAAATAATTGAAAAAATACTCACCTATATAAAAAGGTAATACAAAAAGAGAAATTGAACGTACGAGTACTTGTCCATTTAGCATTTGTTTTACGGTGGCTTGAGGGAAAATCCCCATCTATTATGCAACACACAGAAAGCCCCAGGCAATTGATGCCTGTTCGGATTTAATTTTTGCGAATTCGAACCCACGATCACTATGGACGTCTGCGTTGAAAGCAATTATTGCAGGTTTAAGGTTCTCTAATGCGAAAGAATATGTGCTACCTTTTTGATCTCCGTGAAATGGCTGAACTCCCCTGGGATCGGTTGATTGCAGTGGCGTGCCATCCACAAAGGCTGACAAGCTGTTCATGGCAAAAAAAAAAACAAATATTAAATCGTTCTACATTGATAAATTATTTCTATATAACAAATTTGTATTTTTTAGTAAGTCAATAAATTGGCAATTTTTTAACATTGAATGCACAATTCACACCCGAACAAAATAATTTTATCATTTACACGCTCAGAGGGCTTTTACATATGGATATATCATTTTTAAAATCACATAAGAAAAACAAAAATTCGAAAACATGCACAAAAGTCAAATTACCATTGAAAAAAGTTAAGTTACACTTGAAAATCTACGACAAAAGTGAAGTTACACCTGAAAAAAGAAAAATAAAAAAAACTGCACCAAAGCTAAAAATACACAGTAACAGAAAAAATAAATAGTACAATATCCACAAAGTCAAATAAATTAAATTTGATTAAATTAAAAGTAAATTTTCATTAATTAATTTGTGTTATTTCACAACTTATTAATTTTAAATAACATTTAGTAAAATTTGCGGTACGTTCCAGAGTAGTAGATACTTTCAGTATCGCCCTGGTGAAAGACCACCATTAAGAACCGAAACGTTGCTTGAAATAGCTTTAGCAATGTTTGGTGACCAGATCTGAATATCCAGATACTTCTCCACCTTCCTCTTTCGCATTTCCTTCTCCTCCCCTCTTAATTTCAGCCTCACAACATACCGCAATTGGGGATGTCGTAGTCTCACTGGCTCCAGACGGTTGGAAGCAGCTGGGACTCTTGTACGGTATTAACATAATTTTTTGTTGTTTTAATTCTCAAATTTGAAAAATTACACACAGCCTACCTTTGGTCATAGATCAATGCACGCCACTGGTTGCTTGAGTGTGTGGGCGGCGGGAAGTGGGGAGGCCACGGTTTGGATCTGCTCCAATACCAAGGATGTCGCTGATCTCAGGCGCCCGCGGTAAACTTCCGTGGTTTTTTTACGGATGATAAATACATCAAAATGGCTTAAACATTAAGATGCTGTAAAAGCAGCGGCCATGACAGCAAGAAGGTTTAAAATTACCAACAACCTTCGTTTAATTCGCCAATAAGTCGTTCAAAGCACTTATACAAAATAGGCGAGTATTGTTACCTTCGCACCACAACTAAGACACACACTTTGTTTTAGAGAAAATAAAGAAAACGAGACTTTCTTGTCATTGAATATTACAACGACAGCATGAAAAATTATATTATGTAAAATTCATTCCATTAAGGAAAAAAAAATGCGTATAAAGGGTTTAGCTCATAAATAGGGTAGCCCATTTCTTCGAAATTCAAATAAATGAAAAGAAGAAATAAAACGTCCAATCATACTTATATAAAGAGTGCGACAGAAAGATAAAAAGTTAACTTTCTATAATTGAAACTGGTTATAAATGAACACTAAATATACAATTACACGAAAAACAAAAACATTAAGGTGATACACAGTTTTATCTTTGAGACATACTTTTATTTGATCTAAACTTTTAATGTTCATTTCATTTGACTTTAAAGCTTCCTGGAAGGCTATTAAAATTTTATTGTTAAACCTTTTGTACGACTTTGCCATTATTAAGTTTTATCAGAATCGCCCTTTGTCTGAAAGTTAATATCGCTTGTTCAATATTATGAGAGATCGTTTTGAAATTGTATGAGCCACAGATTGACCCGATTACAGATGCATTATCACACATTACGTGATTAGTTGACGGAAGACGCGTGGGCCTCGCATCGGAATGGGCAATACGCTAGTAATGTCTCACTTACAGTAATTCCTCTTGACATTCCATGCTCCATTTGCAGTTCTTGAATGTGGTTCAGAAATATTATGATAATTTAGAGATGAGCAAATGCATGAATTTAAGCCAGTTAGAAGTTGAAGTTAAATAGGTAAGTTTTATTACCACCAATGAGAGATTTTTCAAATATATGTACGCACAAAAACCCACAGCGGAGATCTCCATGGGAATTGTTCAAGCAACAATTTGAATAATTCTAGGTAGTAGAATGGGACCCAATCGATATCGACTTTGTTGCTGTATATTTTTTTGACTTTATTGTCGTGTTTGTTATTAACTGTATTGTTTTTTTTTATATGAATTTTAATAAATAAAACGGTCGTGTAATTTGCTGGACGATTTTACATTAAATAAATTTTGGTTATCTAATTTATTTTTCATGTACATGTTTTTTTTAAACTTCCCATTTATCTACTCTCCATAAGTTGAGCTTCAGTAGTTCGTGGTTATGGAAGGAGTATTTACACACGTAATGATAAAACAATAAGAACAATTCATGTGCAAACAATATTAAAAACTTATTAAATGACTACAAACGTAAATCAACAGAACAATTTTAATAACCAAATGGTATTTCTTTTGGAAGTTTTAATTTACCATGTACTTTTGCTATTTTTGGATTAATAAATTCGCTACCGGTTTCGACACAACCGTGCCATTAACTAGCGTTCTTAAAACTAACGTAAATTAAACAAGTACAAGAAAGTCAAAGTTAATAGGAAACATGGTTAGCAAAGGTGATTTACTGATTTTACAAAACTGAAGTAGAAATAAAAACAACAACAAAAAACAAATAAGGATATACATATATACTCGTAAATAACTAACTAACTAACTAACGACCACCCCATTTCGCCTCGGGTAGGCAGAGAGGATGGACTGCCAAAAAACTCGATCTTGGCATACACTTCTTGCTTCATTCACACTCATACATTGTCTCATACATTTTCTTCTGTTATTTCGACTTCTGACATGGCCTGACTCAAGTATTTGATTAACTTGATCGTGCCATGTCTTCATCGGACGTCCCCGGCTTCTTCTTCCATTCACATTCACGTCATATATTCTCCTTACACTCCTTTCTTCATTCATTTGCTCTACATGCCCGAACCATCTAAGTGTCTCTTCTTAATCTTGCTCATTACGAATACATCAGCCTTGCATGCTGTACGAATCTCTATCATGGTTTTACACACATTCGTCTCAAATATCTCATTTCTACAGCATTAAGTCTACTTTCATACTTCTTCTGCCAGTTCCATGACTCACCGCCATACATCAGGGTTGGTATCAACATTCTATTGGGGACTGCTAGTTTCGCTTCTTTGGACAACTTTTTGTTTGCGCCAACTGCGTTCAGTCCTCCGTTTATGCAGTTAACCTTCATCCTATATCCCCATCAGTCTTTCCATCTCTCGTAAACATACTTTCCAAATATACAAACTCATCGACCTGCTCCAAGTATTCATCATTCACAACTATATTGCACACCGTTTTCGTACTCTCTCTCTTTTAATCTGTAGCCAAACAAAATGTAGGCGATGTACTGATTTATATTGTAGAAGATAAATATAAGAAAGAAAATCGGCAAGATAAATAGTTTTTTTGATACTGTGTCTAAATGGCTCAAACTAAATAAAAAAAGGATAAAACGAACCATTAATAGGAAGAAAATAGAGAAAAATAGGCAACATATTTATATGCGAGGAATCAAAAAGACATTTGAATAAACTATAAAAAGAGTCAAATAAATTAAATATCTAGTAGTCAAAATATATTAAAATCTAAGTTTCTCAAAAATATTATTTTAGGGGAGGAGGGGAGGGAGGGGTGACCCCTAAAAGTAAGCAAGGTAGAGACTAATATAGTAGCACTGCCGTTGAAATGATAGAGTTGGAATGAATTATTTTTCGTTTATTCTAAGGACATCATTGTTCTTTGGATTTGTATATTAGCGCCGATTTTTACGAACAAAAAATATTTTTACTGCAAACGAAGATTATTTTTAAATAAATGAATGAAAAAATTACTTAAATTAGCGGAGCTTTCGTCATCAGGAATATACAGAATACAAAAAAATTATAATGTCAAGTATAGACAAATGATAAACATAAACAAAAAAATGATTAAAGTAGGTAATAATTAATCAAAAATTTTATTAAAAAAATATATTATGAAATATTGAATTACAAATTTATATTAGAAATTAAATAAGAAATAATTTTTGTTATGAATATTAATACGAAAATAAATTCAAGAGAGCTATTTAAAAAAAAAGATAATTTATTAAGTTTAATTCACTATTAACGCTTTTTCTGATTTCGAAATTTAAAATTTGTCTAATTGTAAACCGGTTATATTTGTATTTATTGAAACATGTAGATATCTGTGTATATTAATAAAGAGGTGAAAACAAAGTTTTTTTTTAATTGGTTTATTAATAATGACGCCATAAAGTAAATATCAATATTTTTAAGAAAATATAAAGATTATTTCAATGGAATTTTGTAAAAGTCACGGCACGTCACTGCTGTATACAAAATAGATTGCATTCTCGCTAATAAAATAATTTTATTAAATCGCACAAAAAGAATAGTGTCTGACATATAACTAGAAAATACAAATGTTGTTTACCTACAAAAATATTGTTTCTCGGAATGCATGTTTTCGGCGGTAAAAAGGTTCTGGCTAAGGAAATGATTGGTTTTCAGGTAACCTGCTGGTGATAGTGGTGGTCACCCTGTCTAGGAGGCTGCGATCCATCACCAACTTCTTCCTCGCAAACCTCGCCCTGGCGGACCTGTGCGTCGGGATCTTCTGCGTCTTCCAAAACCTGTCCATCTACATCAGACCCAGGTCAGAAATTTAGACTTTCATCAGCCCTATCACGATAAATAACGAGTACACTCATTCAATTTTCATTTAAGACAGGTTGACCTTAGTATACCGTAACGTAAAGTTTTTTTCAAAGAAACATGCTTATTCTATGGTAATTTTGAGAACAATTTTGTCTGGTCAACAGCAAACAAAATACACTTTGTAAATCTGAAAATTAATGCTACAAATGATTCATATGTATTAATTTTGTACGGATAGTTAATAACTTTATAAAAATGTAATCATATGAAATTTATATATTTTTTATAAGAATACCGCACAAGAGTCCCAACTGCTCCCAACCGCCTGGAGCCAATGAGACTATGGCGTTCCCAATTGGGAAATGTTATGATGTTGAAGGTATTGAAAGAGAAGGAGAAGGGGAAGATGAAGGTGCGGAAATACCTGGATATTCAGATCTGGTCACCCAACACGGCTAAATGCCATTTCAAGCAAAGTTTCAATTCTGAATGGTGGTCTTTCACCAGGGCGATACTGAGAGTATCTTCCACTCTGGAACGTGCCCAAATATGCTATATATTATTATTAAATGAATTAATTGTGAAACAGCACAAATTGATTACATAAAATTTACTTGTGCACGTCGGGATTTTAACCCGTGACCTTCGGATTCGTAGTCGAGAGCCTTACCCCTCGACCATGAGGCCGTATATAAATTATTTAATAGTTACATTACACTTTAAATGAAACGTTCCTAATGAATAATTCTCCGCTGGTTTTAAAATTGTATTTATTACAGACATTTCGATAAGTTATTGAGGCTTATAAACCTCATCGTAATATTTAAACACTGAAGAAAATAATATTAAAAAATTTCAAGTGAAACATGAAGCAGCAAAAGACACAGAAAAAAGGTATCAGTCGCATATGGTAATCGAACCCAGGAACTCTGTCTTACCGGGACAACGCTCTTACCACTGAGTTGTTTATTTTACAACATTTTTATCGATACCATACATCAGATTAGGCATATCCGACACACTATCTAGATTGCAAATATATTCCGGTAGAACATTGCAATCATGCAAAAAGATAGCAGCCAATAATATGTGAATTAATTGCGGATAATATTTGTAAGTCTCAAATTTGACAAATCTAAAATACAGGTAAATCAATATTAGTATCGCAAAGTCTATGAAGTGGCGTTTAGCGCCATTTTTGAGCGGCGATAAACGAATTTTTCGTATGATAATCCAGCAAAGCCTCCCTTAATTGGAGTTGCGTGAATTCAGAATATTATGTAGCATTGTACCTTCCACCCCTCTTCACCCCATTGACAGCTCGAGTGTCCATCCATGTTAGCCGACATGTTATGATTATAAGGGTATTAAGGTCATGTAAGAATGTAGACAGTGACAGACCGACAGCGCTATACAAGCATCCCCGATCGGTACAAGATCTACCCCATCATACCTGTCCAATAATGTATTTATTTTGCAGCTGGGTGTTTGGCGATTTCCTGTGTAAGATGTACCAGTTCACCCACTGCCTGAGCTACACGGCCTCTATATTCATTCTAGTTGTGATTTGCATGGAAAGATACCTTGCGATTATTCACCCCATAACTTGCAAACAAATCCTGACTCCGACCAGATTAAGGGTAAGTCTGTCACAATTACAGAATTTCTTTAGAAATAATATGATTTTTTTAATTGAAAAACCTTATTTCTATAATTTCTTCAAATGATTAGTATTCGCTTTGTGGCATCATTACTAATAAAGGAATTAAAAATTACTTTGTAATCACCATTTTATTAATATATACATATCAACATGTTTCGAAAACGATGCTTTCCCCATCAGGAATATACAGAATACTAAAAAATAAAGATTTCAATTATAAAAGTAAAATTTTATATACAAATAGAACCGATTTAAAATTAGACAAATTTGAAATTTTAGAAATCAGAAAAAGTATTAATAGTCAATTAAATATAAATAATAATAATATACATATTTTTAATAGCTATCTTTTGAATTTATGTTTACATTAATATTAGTAATAAAATTCTTTTTGAATTTCTAATGTAAATTTGTTATTCGATGTTTTATAATAAATTTTTATTAACATTTTTGATTAATTATTGCCTACTTAAAGAATTTTTGCTTATGCTTATCATTTGTCTATACTTGGCATTATTATTTTTTAGTATTCTATATATTTCTGATGAGGAAAGCATCGCTTATATATTAATAAGGTGGTGATTACAAAGTAATTTTTAATTCATTTATTTACTTTATTTCTACTTATTTATCATCCTAATTATTCCCTGGCAATGTTTTGTTAGCTTACAATAGCCTAATATTTACTTGTAACAAAAACGTAAATGTCTAAAATCAATACCCATCATAACTCACAATTTTTGAAGAACTATGAACCTAGTCAGGCCGGTATTCTGTTTACCAATTTATCAAAGCCAATACAATATAGTCGCACAAAAGTCAGAACAATGTTTTGTCTTTACCATGCTGCAGAATTGTGCAATATTTTATTTATTTATATAATCGTTTTTTAATAGATTTGTCAACTTATCCTAGATATAAAGAAGCCAAGATACGGAAAAATATCTTTCCAATGTCAACATGACCGTTTATACATACATCGTGAGGGTTTATAATCTTATCATTGGAGTTGTCTTCATTATTACGTTTGTAACATTTTTTTGCAACTTGTGTAGTCCTTACTCAATGCTAGATAAAATCCACTTTGGTACTTTTAACACTAGACTAAAAATGAAAATAAAAAAGTATATTTAGCAACTAGTAATTGCACACGAGTGGACATGTCTAATCTCTATATTTATTCCACTGCAGGAATTCAGTTTAATTCATTGTTGCAAAATAGCAATTCCAAATGCAAACATGTGGGAAGGTAATACGTGACGATAATATTTGGGCGTTTGTTCCAGTACGTGATAGTAGGGGTATGGATTACCAGCGCCATCTACAGCGCTCCAAAGTTCATATTTATCCACACCCTAACTAACAAGCTGGAGGACGGGCAGGAGGAGATCATCTGCTACCCCAAGAGGAAAATGTTTGACTCAGAATTGTTTGATATGATCAACTTCGGGCTGCTGTACGTTACGCCACTGCTCGTGATGACTGTAAGTATTCATTCAAATTATTATCGACAAATTGTTTAATTTAATTGGCTCGCGTGCGCAGTAGAAAATTTTAAAGCGGAGCTTTAAATTTATAGTTATATCATTGATTTTTAGCAATTTAACGACCCGCCCCAGACTATTGGTTTAAAATTTGCAATGAAAGTAGGTACTTAAATATTAACTGAATGTAATGAAATCTGGCTGTATCTTGTAATGTCTTTGGCTACAAGGGTTATATTATTCCGATTCGTTAAATTTCATGTTATTAACTCCACATTCACACCCCGAAAAATATTATGTATATAAACGTAGCTGCGGCGGTTAAGCTCTTTGCCTAAGGGTAAGCTAAGGATAGTTTTCGGAGGCTGTTTTGAAGTAGGTATTTTACATAATAAATTTTTTGTTTAGTCTCAAAATGGAGAATTTTTATCATCACAAAACATGTTGTTGGTTTTGTGAAGAGGTGAATAAATGATCGTTCAATTTATATATCCACAAATATAAGAAATTTTCAAAAATAATTTACCCACCCCTTGTTTTCTATGAGGCAATTTCCCGCCTTCAGATGAAAATAAGGAAAAAAAAACCTAATTTACCTCTTGAAAGTTTTAATGAGACTTTTGCTTTTCAATGAAAACACGTGATAGGCTTTTACGAAGATTGGATAATAAGAGTTATTATTTAATTTAAAAATACTTTCAACAAATGTATTTAATTTAAAAATAAATCTACAAATTAAACTTGAACACAATAATAATAAAATTTGAAAAAAATATGTATTACGAAGGTTGGATTTACAATTAAAAGAAAGTCCAAATTTCCAAAATGCTCAAATTTTTGGATTTGGGGTAACACGGGGTTCCACCGGAAATAAATGTTTTTACGTCGATTACTTGACACAATCAAAATAAATTTATATAGGTCAACATTCAAACGTGAAAACGAAGAACGGAAGTTCAATTAAGGTTCTTCACGGAGAGCTTTACGTTACCATTGTTCTTGTATTTAGGGCATTATAGGGACTTAAATTGGGAAGAAAGGTTCTCACCCTTAAATCGAAATATTTTCAACAGAAGCGAAATGTTCAAATCATCAGCTTTCATTTTTAAGGCAAAAGTATTGATTTGCAACCCAAAACTGAAAATATTATTATTTCGCAATATCTCAGAGTTTCTAAACCTTATTTGACCTATCGCCTGCCTTTCAAATATATTTTTTTCACACCCCCTCTTTTACAGGAAAACTCAATTGCTTTAAACTATTAAAAATATAAAATTTATTTCGATACGCTGTGGTACTAGAATATAAACGATAAATAAATTTACTTATCCAATAAATACAAATTCACTTTGTGGCATCATTTTTATTTAAATAATTTAAAAATCTATATTTTACCAGCTATACTTAACGTTGTTGATCGTTATAAAAATAAATCCGTTTAACACTATAACACCACGTTATTTGAGTATTTTTCCCACGAAAAAAATACATAAATGAATTTAAAAATTATTTTGTTTAAACCACTATTTATCAAGAGTAATAAAATTGATTTAAAAAATATTTGTTCAGAGATAGCATTTTATTTTTTCGCTCGCTGTCCATTTGCCTGCCGTCGACCTGGGGCCACCGCCCCCCTGGATTTATCAAATTCTAAGAACATTTTATTGCCATATTTAACTGACCCCTTACTACCTTTATTATTATTCAATTGTTGAACGTATTTTGTTATTGGAAAATTAAAACTTTAAATAAAATATTCAATTTATTTTTTATAACTCATTGAAGTTTGTAAACATCATTGTAATATTTAATCAATGAAGAAGATAATATTAACACATCCCAAATGGGAGGATAATATTAACAAGTCTTGAACTTGAAGTATGACATCGGTGTAGATGGCGTAAATTGAACTGGTCTCATTAGCTAAGTTGGTTAAGCGGTTACCCCAGATAGGTAGAGGTCCTGGGTTCGTGTCCCAGATGCGACTGAAATCTTTTTATTTTCTGTTGTTTTTTCGGTTTCGTGGTTCATTTGGGATCTGTTAATATTATCTGCTTCAATGATTTAAATAAAATCTCCAAATAAATTTAATTTCTTTTAATGGGAAGGTCGATCAATTATGCTTTTATGAATAAAATAGCAACCTTTTGAAAGAATTAATTTGAAAATCGTATTCAGATTTGGTTAAATGAAATATGAACCAGAGCTTTCGAATTTTCGTTAAAAGTTTGAACGAACTACTTAAAACTTTTTCCTTTTCAGTATAGGTCTGATTGATTAATAAGGCGATCATGATTCAGTATTCATTCGATCAAACGATTAGTGATTTGGGTAAAATAGTTCTAGCATTATAACCTACTTGTTAGCAAATGAACTCAAACAAAGTAATTAGGGTTTCAACTGAAGGATATACACAGAACTAGTCAAATGATGATCAGCTTAAAATGGATGAGAATGTATTAGAACGACTATACTTGGTTTTAGAAAATATAATTTACCCAGTTCTCAATTAGATAGCCATGGATGGTTAATAATAAGGATACGTATAATAAATTATATTAGGGTATTAATATCATAGAGTCCTATGTTAATTACTCTCTAGACGCGAATAGTAGAAATAGTAATTTCCCCTCATACGCAAAAGAGTCTGCAATTCAATCCGTACGACGATGAATATACTGTGTCATTTTTACGTGTGTTCAAAACTGTTCTGTTTTATCAGCGCGGGGGTGTTAAATGTTAAAATCACAGCTAAAACCAGTAGGAGCGGGTTTTAATCTATTAGTGTTTATTAATAATTCAGCAACCCAAAGATTTTTAACAAAAGCTTACTAATACTGCTTAAATGATTTACTAACCAAATAATATTCAAAACTAGAAATTAACATTCTTGTAGATCCCGCAGGTGCCTGTTAAGTTTTTCTTATTTCCAAAATACTATTTTAATTTATTGAAATAACTTATTGAAGCATGTAAACCTTAATCTATCTTTTTTGTAATCTTAACCAAGCTCAAATGAAATTATAGGTCGCATCATCCCATATAAATAAAAATCGAATAGGTATATCTGAAACATTATTTAGATTGCAAATAAATTCGGGTAAAACCTTGCGATCATAGAAAACGAAAGCAGTCAAAAATATGGATATTAATTGAAGATGAAATTAGTAATTATTAAATTGAGGTATGAAATCGATAAAAATAAGGTTCCATGATAATCATTACACGCATGAATCATTACACGCATGGATCATTACACGCATGAATCGGCATGCTTTTTAAAAGTTATGCAGTCAATAAAAGCAGGATCGTTCAATTTAATGTTTCAACGACCCAATACTGTCTGATTACGTCTTAAAGGGATCGAAATGACAATTTAGTCTCCTTTTATGGAAGCAATCTTCCCCACAAGCCCTTCATTGATATGCTTGTTGTAACCTTAAGTGACCAGCTCAGGTATGGGGGCTCCATCGAAGCCAGAGTAAAGTTAGCCTCTCAGAAGCTGGGCGTATTGTACTTTAATCGTACACAACTGCTGACCCTGTACAAATCACAAGTGAGCACCCCTGCAGAATTCGGCAACCACCTCTGGTCGGGAGCCCCAAAATATCAGAAAAAAATCCTTGAATCTATATAGAAACGGGCGGTCCGTTTGATAGATTCGCCTATCTTAACAAACGGACTGCAATCTTTGGAGCACAAATGTTAGGTGGGAATGCTGTCCTTGTTCTACCGATATAAAATAAAAACAGTATTAAAACTAAACCATTAATAAACACATTGAAAACTTGGCTAGCTGAAAGAAGCTATTTGTATTAGAAATAGGGAAATATTTTTTTATTTATGATTTATAGCTTTCGTTTATGTTTTTATTTTATTTATTTTTTTAAATATATTTTTGTAGAAATAATTAAGAGTAAGATTCTTGAGAGATAATTATGTTTAAGCTTGCTATATATGTTTTTATTTTATATATTGTTTTTTTTTAATTATTTTAAATTATTATTATTATATGAATTTTTTAATATTTTTATTTTACATATTTTGTAGTCTTGTCTGTAAATTTAAAGATTTAAATAACCAACTCCCGTTAGACAAATTACAAAAAAGTGGTTTATCGGGACTTTTTGCATTGTATTTTTTCTATTGCAAAATTAAATAAATAAAAAAAAGTGACGCCAGTCTCGGTAAGACCTGAGGATCTAGGTTCGAGTCTCAGTTACGATCGTTACCTTGTTATTTTCACTGTCCTTTTCTGTTTCATATTTTATTGAAATTTCTTAATATTATATTTTTCAGTGGTTAAATATTACGATGAGATGAATTTATTATTAGTCATTACAATAATTTAAATAATTTTATTACAGTAAAAAATTTTAATAGCGTCATTATGGATTTTACATGTTAAGTTAATTCTGATCCTACATTTCAATTTAAAATTTATTGAAAGCACGGGAAATCTATTTAAATTCATCTCCATTGCTAATGGTACCTACTGTCCTAGATTTACACTAAACTTAAAATTAATTTATTTTGTTTTTTCTTGTTTTAAATAATACAAAAGTATAATAGTTTAATTTTTGTCATATAATGCCATAATAAGAACACTTCTTTTACACATTGCCTTCAGTATTTATTTTTGTCACTTCTTTTAACCTCTCATAATATGTTCTAAATGTTATGTTTTCAAATATATATATACTGTTATATTATTTGTGCTTTTGAGAAAATATCTATACTGGATTAAAAACCCTAATCAAGGAAAGGAAAAAGGACAAACATTTGGTTATAAACAATTTACTAATGTTACTTTTTGTACTTACGGAATAAAATATATTTGACATGTTATTAACTATTTGCTGCATCCTCAAGTTTCGTCGTCGGCTCATAAAGCTGAGTGATACGTAACTCAATCTTATCAATATTACTCAAAAATATTATCTTGTTTTTTAGAACTCAATTTTAAACGTATTTTTTCCTCATTGCACCAACCAGTACTTATCAAACACATATACATAAGCCCCTTATACTTTTTTATTCATACATTATATTACCACACTATGTCAATACTAGCTGTTTCCCTTTTGTTTTTGTGTAATTGCAAATTAATATGAACTAAACTTGTCAATTTGACTGTCGTAAAACGGGATTTGTTCCTAGTTGTGCAGTCATTTTTAAATGTTTTTGGTAAATAATGTGTGTTTCAAATAAATAAATATTATTATTATTACGGCATATTGTAATTTATCAATGCCTAATCTGTCGTAACATCGCACTTAAATCTTTTTTTGTACATCCAGTCACCTACCTCAGAACTGGTTTCACCTAGTGAGGTAGGTAATGTAAACGATACAATAATATAATTATGTAACATATATTGTACTTATATTTAAACATGGCGTATTTTATGAAACTGTATAACGTTATTTAAATAAACGTGGATTTATCGACACTGAAACGGAAGCTGAATACCATCTTGGTGTATAATGTTTTTTTTAACGTAAAAGACACCCACCATTTTAAATACAGATCTTTTATACACAAAGAGAAAGTCCATAATACTTAGATACAATATATTGAACATTTGAGGTCGCGAAAATATTTAAGATGACTTTTATTAATTACGACTTCATTTAATGATATAATTAAATCACTGGTTAGAGTCCTAGTCTCGGTAAGACAGAGGTCCTGGGTTCGATTCTCAGATGCGACCGATACCTTTTACATTCTGCGCCTCTTTCTGTTTCGAATTTCGTTTGCAATTTGTTAGTATATTATTTGAAAAGACTTCTATTTTGTGAAAACTTTCCGAAAGAAGCGTAGGATTTTAGGGCATTAAGGCTATTAAATTATTAAAATAAATGATTTTCCGACATGACAGGCGGGAAAAGAGGAGAAAACTTCTCCCCTCGTTTGGTGGAAAAGCGGTGGCCCGGTGGGATGCTCCACTGCGTACAATGCAAACCAAACCTATTAGTTCATTACATAATGCTAAAGATCCGGTCGCCTAAATGGGAGTTTCGTAAGTTTGTCGAAGAAACTTCTAACTTATGGCAGCAACCAGAGGCGTGCATTCCATATAGGCACAAATGCACTGCGTACCCCACCTTACTCACAAAGAAATTTAATTATTATTTAATTGATTGCAAGAAATCATTCTACACTTTCAAAAATACGCGCGAGTTCCAGCTTCGAATCGCAGCGCCACGGCGCTCTACTGACCGCCCCACTATAACGTGTCAAAAGCAGAAACTGTGTACGCAAAATGACGCACATGGCATACTCAACATTTGGCTGTATTCCATACAAAAAATATACACGTGTGCACAATGCGCGATTAAGGCAAGCCTCGTCTGTGTTAGTATCGAAAAAGGCCGTGCCTTTTGATAAAAATTACAGATATATCCATCAGTGCCATTTGTTGGTACATCTGTTAATCAGTACAAGTGTACTAACGAGAAATTTATTGTATTATTTTGGCTTTCTTTTATGCAATTGTGACGCCGAAAAAAATATGGGAATTATTCGTATTCATTAAAGGTTTTGCAATAATATGCATACTCGTAAATGATGCGGTTATTTGGATATTTGATGAGGCAGGTAATCCAACCAAGATAGCTTAAAGCCTGCAGCGTAGCCATCATTAGCGAAAACTTACAACGTCTTTGATAATAAAATATTCATTACTTCGCTTGTGCACGCCACTGGCAGCAATCAATGAGTTGCAACAAAACTCTTTGAAGCTGTGTTTGCCGATAATTTATAGTTTAAAGAACCTTTGTTTGTTTAGTTTCCCGCGCTGTTAGTTTTCCCGAGACGCTAAACAAATAAAACCATACATACGGGTTGCGCTGTGGAAAGTACTTTCATTTACTGACACTGTTTTAGTGACTTTAGAAGATCTCTATCGTTCTTTCAACTATTTTATTAGTTTTATTTATGGGAATATGCAGTGGTTTTCAAAGATAAATTGTTTTTTTATTAAGAATTTATATCAAAGCTTAAAATACACCGCTACGAAAATGTTAATTATTGTTTAGACAATTTAGGTAAGTATAAAGTTTGTAGAAATTAATTCTGAATTAACACGATAAGGGGGTTAGATAAGGTTCTCTATAACGAATGTCGCGAGACTCGAGCGGAATAATTTGACGGAATAAACATCTCACGTAATCTGACTGGTATCTTCGTGTATTTACTAATTAGAGAATAATTAACCTAATTTAAAGGAATTATTTTTAATGAACTAAATTAGATTGTTTTGGAAGGGAGTCTTATTTTCTGTTCGAGAAATTCTTGAATTTTATTGGTGTCCGCCTTAATGTTAATTTATATTTATTTTTTTAATTATTCTATTCTAAAAAAAATGCCGACAAATTTATCAATGAATGTTATGACCTCCGTGTCCAAGTCTAGGATAACCGGCGTGAACTCAATCTTATTCGCATCATGCCCCACTTCAACCCTTCTAAAATTGAAAAATACAAATATGTTTTAGCGCCAACGAGAAAAGCGTCTTTTTACTAGGTTCGGATTAAAAATAAATTCTTTTAACTAACAGTTGTATGTTTTGCAACGAGAAGCTTACAGCACGTTTCATTCATTACGAATAATAGATAATAATATAAGATCACAAACACAAGATTTAACTATACGTCAATACGCGTCGGGTTGATATTTGTTATAGTATTGCCATTCTCTCGAAAAGTCAGGGTTGCAATATCAATAAAAAAGCGATTTATTAATAATTATTGATTTACGCATAGCTCCCTAAAACAGTTAAATTGCCCACTAATTGGGCAGCTGCCCCACGTTGAGAAACACTGGTAGCACGGAGTGGACAAAATTTAATTTTAAAAGTGCTGTTGGTATTTTTCAGTGCATCATTTTTTAAATTAAAAATAAAATTATTGAGTTTTGTTTGAATTGTATTTTATGTGCCTAAATTATATAAAACTGAATATATTCAGTTTTATTTTGGTTTCAATTTTTTATTTTTTTTACTTAATTTTTTTTTTTTGATTAAATCGCAAAACACAAATCAAAAAAGACCCGATTAACTACTTTTTAGTGGTTTGACTAACGGGTATTTGTCATTCAAAACCTTTTAATGAATTTACCGTTAAAGTCAATATAAAATAAAAACATGTGAAACAAACTAAAATCTTTAAAACAAAGTATTTCCCAATAAACTCAAAAATATTTCTACTAATATCTATAAAAAAAACCAAAACATAAATAACAACAATTGTAAGAAAACTCTCATTTTTACAAATGTATATGATTGCAATGTGGATATTATCAGCATGCTATATTTTTAAAGACTTATTATAAATATTTAATATTTAATCGATAAGTATGACAATTAAAAAAAAGTAAATCAAATTTAATAATGCTATTATTAAGTTCTGCAAGTGTTTTAGTTTTTAATTATTGTTACAGCTGTTTCGGCGTTCAAAGCCATTTTCAAACTGTGGTATTAAATTTTAATAGAGACGACTTACTTAAACGATTTATTTTACTCCCACCCAATTTTAATTTGGACGGTGTTTAAAATGATTTATTACCGGTAAAACCGATTTACTTTGAAAATAATTGTGATAATTAAAAAAAAAATTACTGGCAGAACTGATTAATAATATTATTATTATTTTTTTAAATTCCACAAATTAAACACAATAATAATTAAAAGCGATACGTGTGTGCTTCGTTTTAAGTACCTACCTCGAAAAATAATATTTAGCATGATAGGGTAATTAATAACCTAGGCTCCTCTGCTGATGCTATCCATGTTTGATTTCTAGAAAATTGGGAAGCATCGACAAATCCCTTTCCCATATTTCCATTTAGTACTCGTACGATGTAGGTGGGCCTATTCCGTGCTGATTGTAAAAGGAACATGTTGTATTCAAAGGAGACTTGCAGGTAGCCGGTGGAGCCGAATTCGGTCGTGAAACTTTCCTCCCGACTACTCCATTGTTTATAAAAGTTCTACGTAGAGCGCACGAAGACAATGAAAGCTTTTGAACAGCTGTATTTATGTAAGACCGAGCTACGGGCCTTATAAAATATGAACGAATTAAAAGTGGATATGGGCAAAGCGAATAAACAATGCGGTATGTTTTAAACATGTTATATTCGGATCAACGCTGCTTTTAAATCCTCTCTTAACCCTTTACTTGGAAGTATACACACGACTTTATTATGCAAATAATGACGGGGTCTGTTGAGCGTTGAGTAGGAGAGAGTTCTTTTTATCTGTTTTATTATAGTCCAAGCAAGTAGGTACTCAGAAATTATTTGCCTGGGTATTGTAAGAATACAATCGGAAATTGGACATAAAAATATTGTGTAACAAATAAAATATTTATTCAACATTACGTATTTCTCCAACTCCTGTCTTATAATCACCTTGGCTCCAGAGTAGTAGATAAGACCTTAATAGCTATGGCATGCATTGCATACAAGTTCCTTACCAGCATGGAGAAAATATGCGTCGATCAGATATTTCATGTCGTATAAAAAAATAAAAATATTGTAGGTTGTAGCGTAAAAATGATACGCCGGCTATTGTTCTCTCATCTCAAGATTCGTGGGTGAGAATGATGGTGAAGCACAGGGAAGTGGGATGTATTGATTGATACAGTAAATAAAACCCTTGTAAAAGGAAAGAACATAAATTTAATGATTCTATAACCACGTCTATCATGGTTTAGCAAAGAAAAGAGTAAAGAGAAGGATTGATCCCAACACGAAAAGGTTCAAACAATAATTGATGGCTCTCATGGTCCGACTCCTCTCCTCAGCATCATGGAAGGCCTCTCCAGGTCCAGATGCTCACCGATCGTAGTAATCTCCAAAAAGAAGTCTAGGACGACTCTTCTGAAGCGCCATCCGCCACAGCCTCTTCCGTGGGGTCCAAACAATGGAATATGCAGATGCTACCTTATGTCCTTTTTGGTCCGCTCATCACTTCTTCCGAGATTTTCACCAAAGCAGCAGGCACGCGCGGTTTGGCTTCATAGCCTCACAATCCGGCCATCGATCAATCAATAAAACAAAAAACACACCCACTTCGGGCAAATTCAGTAGACGCCCTCCGACGTCAAACAAAATAGAAAATCAAATACATAATCTCTCCCAAAAAACACACGTCGATCACGACCGCTCCAGTCAGGTTATGTCGCCCGCCATGTTGAGTTGCTCCCTTCCGTCTGCCGTCTCCCATAGACATCCTCTCACCAATCTCTTCCGTAGACAATTATCCCAATCATAGACTCGGGGTCAGTATTTACGTTACAATTCCCCGCTTCCCCGTAAAAATTTTATGCCGCGAAGTGAAGTAAAATTTGACCTAACCTTCCTCTCTACTCTTTTCAATTACAGAAAAAACTGAAAACAAAGAAAACAAGTAACAACCAATATAAAACAAAAGTCAAAATTGACAAACAAAATGGCATATCTTAGTATGACAATACACAAAAAAAATCAAGTTGTGATACATTGGTGGTTAAGCATAACCGAAAAGCAAGGAAACACTTCATACTTATAATCCTCAAGCAACTTATAAAATAAATAAAATAAACAAGTTACATGAACCAAACACTTCCTCACTTTATGAGAGTCAATTTCTCTAGGTTAACACTTGTGAGGTTTGGAGAACTCAAGCTCCCACTTCAAAATTTTCAAAAAATTATTTTTATTATTAATAATACCCTACTTAACTAATCCTCTCTTCCTCTTAACAAAAAATTACAATTACAATACAGTTTCAACAGGGTTTTTTTTTATGTATCTAAAGAATTAGACACAGTATACCAATATCCATTGGATAGTTTGCGTATTCACCTCCAAAAATTTTCCTCGTCGTATAGTTATAGAACTATTTGGTTGTCATTTAGCCATTGCTAAATAGTATAAAGATGAGGGTTTACATGTTACAATACCTATCTATTCGTGTGGTTTCAAACAAGTACATTTGTCAATATCTATTTATATAAACTTGCAAAGTACAATTTCTCTCGAAATTTTACATCTTCCTATCTTTTCAAATTGGTGCTCGATTTTTTTTTTAATCAAAAATCGACACGGGTTCAAATTGGTGCTCGATTTTTTTTTTCAAAAATCGACACTGGTTACACAAAAATACTTGATAAATTTACGCTGGTGTTAGCAGTGTAAAAATAGTATATATTTATTAAACCTATTGGACAAATCAACTTAAAAATACTTATCAACATATTATAAACAGTGGTATTACTAGATCTAAACTATCTACTAATCATCTTCTCCTGTTCAAGGAGGCAGAAGATGTTTACTCCAAATTGGTAAATATTTGTTTGTTGTGTGCATGCATTAGCAGTACTACACTTGATACTTAATACTAATATTATTACAAAAAAAAAATCATACTTTCTAAATATATATATTATATTCTTTAAGGAAAGAGATACCAACTTACTTTAGACATAATTATAAACTTAGAATATACATTAAACATTATAGTTACTAATTAACAATTAAAACTATTTTGATATCTGTGTGAAAGAAAGTAGCTCAAAATCTCCCAGACAGAATATATTAACTATCCTTTTCGAGTGTGTCGTAGTAATCTCCAAAAATTCTAATTTAACTTTTACTCCGGTGCACTCCAAAAGCATAATTTTACCTACGTCTAAACAAATTAAATACAAAGAATACCTACTATAAATATATACATATTGTCAGATAACACACCATCAGACCGGTAACCGATTTAACTTTCATTTAGAGTATTCGGAATTATTAGAGGTAATTAACCGATATACCGTAGCGACAACAATAATATCCGATATATATGTATATATCATGAAGATTCTTAAGTTTAATTTTCGAGGTACACTATTGGTATGTACCTATGTAAAAAAAATAATCAAAATTATTATAAAAAACAACAAAAAAAATCAATCCCCGTTTTTTTTTTTTTGTTTATTTTGTTAGGGCGCCACTGATCTAAAAGATCAGAGAAACAAATAATATGTTTCTATTCTAGTCTAATGAGGATAAGTGTCAAAAAAATATCATCAATAAATTAGAATTTGTGTTTATTCTGAGCACCTGTATTGAAGGTACCAAACTCCAGTACATGTGACCACAATAATACCTTTAAAGAAACAAGTGAAGCGACATGAAGGATTGGTAGTCCCACATGCAACCACACTGTCATCTTCATCTTTAAGAGACGCGTACTATCTCTTTTTCTTTTTTTTTTTTAAATAGAGGATATAATTCCTCTTTCGAATAACTGTTTATGTTATTGAACTCCATTGTAAACAAAATTAAATTACTTATAAGTGTTTATAAATTATCCGAGACGCAAACAATCGTGTACACGCAACACCATCTATTGTCAAAATCATGAATCATTTTAATTTCATTTATTTAAATTTATTTGCATTAGTTTTAGTTACCGACGCCAGGAAATGCCTGTGTCGCAAAAATAATTACCGTTTCTTTCAAGAATAACAATGTCACAAATATGCCAAAAATTACGACAATTAATATTTACCAACCTTCTAATGACGTGATCGCTGACATCATGTATGCACACATATACATAAACAATATTATGATATAATTAATAATATTTCTGTATCAATCCATACATCACACCACACGAACTTCACCCATCACTTCCCGAGTCCGTGTCCATAATATCTTAAATATTATTCACAAAAAACGTTGAGGCGCCATAATGTAGCGTAAAAATGATACGACGGCTATTGTTCTCTCATCTCAAGATTCGTGGGTGAGAATGATGGTGAAGCACAGGGAAGTGGGATGTATTGATTGATACAGTAAATAAAACCCTTGTAAAAGGAAAGAACATAAATTTAATGATTCTATAACCACGTCTATCATGGTTTAGCAAAGAAAAGAGTAAAGAGAAGGATTGATCCCAACACGAAAAGGTTCAAACAATAATTGATGGCTCTCATGGTCCGACTCCTCTCCTCAGCATCATGAAAGGCCTCTCCAGGTCCAGATGCTCACCGATCGTAGTAATCTCCAAAAAGAAGTCTAGGACGACTCTTCTGAAGCGCCATCCGCCACAGCCTCTTCCGTGGGGTCCAAACAATGGAATATGCAGATGCTACCTTATGTCCTTTTTGGTCCGCTCATCACTTCTTCCGAGATTTTCACCAAAGCAGCAGGCACGCGCGGTTTGGCTTCATAGCCTCACAATCCGGCCATCGATCAATCAATAAAACAAAAAACACACCCACTTCGGGCAAATTCTGTAGACGCCCTCCGACGTCAAACAAAATAGAAAATCAAATACATAATCTCTCCCAAAAAAACACACGTCGATCACGACCGCTCCAGTCAGGTTATGTCGCCCGCCATGTTGAGTTGCTCCCTTCCGTCTCCGTCTCCCATAGACATCCTCTCACCAATCTCTTCCGTAGACAATTATCCCAATCATAGACTCGGGGTCAGTATTTACGTTACAAGGTTTATCTCAAGGTAGGCGCTTCGTTGTCTCACGTATGGTCTATTGTAATAGTGCATATGCTGGCTTCCCTCAAAAACAATTCAATATAATCCAGTCCGTCTTCAAAGCTGCGGCGAGAATGATATTTGGTGAATCTAAATATTGTCTTATAACCCTACTTCTAACGGATCGCCTTCATTGGCTTAGGATGCCCTGAAAGAATAGAGTTCAAGATCTGCTTACTGACCTTCAAAGCATTGCAGGGAATGGCGCCAGCCTATGTATCTGAACTATGTATCCGACAGGACTTAAGCGATAGACAGCTTACTCTGAAGTCAGCGGATCTAGATGCTACTAAACGTCTAATTGAACTTTCAAAGTCAAATCGAGCCGTCTACTATGATGGCTCTTTTCGTGTAAATGGCCCTCTCATTTGGAATAAACTTCCCCCAGCTCTTACTAATATCCAGAAATTGACTGAACTTAAACGGACTTTAAAAACAAATTTATTTAAAAAATCCTACTTTCGATAAATTTAAATTTCTCTTCAATTTATTGTAAAAAGCCACTTTCTCAAGCCTCTGGTAGTTGATTGGTTTCGGTTTCCTACGTTTTTAGGTTTTAATTTTGTTTTACGTAAATTCAGTTATTGCTGAATATAACACGACCGCTATCTTAAAATGTTACTATTTTTGCAGCATTATTAAGAATGTTTTCTTTTTGTAAAGCTGTGTATATCCTGTATAATATATTATAATTTTATTAGATGAATATTCACCTAAGGAGTACTGTAGGAGTAATATTAAGAATAAGCAAGAATATAATATGTTAAAAATGTATAAATAGAATATGATGGAGCACTGTAGGAATACCACTGAATGGAGTTAGCTAATCATTTTAAAAAGTTTATTATAGTAAAACGCACTTGAAGTGAAATAAAACAAAACTGCGCTATATAAATGCTTTGTTATTATTATTTGGGGAGCTCCAGCCCAGAGGTGACTTCCATTTTCAACTGTTGGATGTATGCTTGTTTGTTTTTTGTAAAAATCTACAGTTTTATTTAAAGCTTGATGAAATTTTGCACACTTGACCCTCAAAGTATAAAGAAGGTCACTGTTTACACAAGATTTATAAAAACCACCCCATCCTTCTTCAAACCACTTAGAGCAGAATGTCGGTACTTCTTGTTAAAATTTTGCATACTTGACGTTCAAAATTAAAGGAAAATTACTGGGGTAGGGGTAGGGGTAGGAGTACAACATAATACCCTAAAAGCTTTACTCCAAACCATTCCTAACCCCGGGAAACACTGGGTACTTCAGCTAGCATAATATATAAGAAGTGTTTCGGGAGGTGTTCGTTTTGTATACAAATCCATAGATTAATTCCAAGCTTGATGAAATTTTGCACACTTGACCTTCAAAACAAGAGGAAGGTCACTAAGCGATGTCGAGTAACCACCCGAATCCTCCTTTCGCACCTCATAAAGCAGAATTTTGGTACTTCTTGATGAAATATTGCACTCTTGACAATCAAAATATGAAGAAAATTACTGGGGTAGGGGTAGGAATAGGGGTCACACATCATAACCCCAAAACTTTACTTCAAACCATTACTTGCTATAACGCGGCCCAAGCTAGCGTAGCAAGTAGGGAACAACTTTATCAATTAATTCCATTTATATAAGATTATTGTGAAACTTACTAATGTCAAAATATAATATACACGATATCAAAATGTTAATGTAAATAAACCATTCATGTAGCCCCGGGCTGGTAAAGCATATTTTTAATTTGGGCCTTAATGAAAAAATAACGCATTTATAGTTTTCATGATACTCCCCATTGGAGTCTCGCGGTACCACCCTGAAACACGGTATATAATTTGATATCCGGAAAAATCACCGCTCACAATTCACCGCGGAAAATTCACCACGGGGAAAGTTCACCGCCTACGACATTATTTGGAAGTTTTTTTTTTTTACTAATTTATTTTAGTACAAATATTAGCCAGTATTAAAAGGAAGTAACTGAAATAATAATTCTTTTACTATGTTAGGTTAGCTTGTTACTATTACTGTGATACATTATCTATTATCTATTGTGTGCGGTGAACTTCGCGCGGTGAATAGTGCGCCGTGAATGTTCTCCACGGTGAATTTTGAATTATGTGAGGTGAATGTTCCTAGAACCATATGTATGAGTAGAGTACAACTTCATAATAACAATGTATTGCTTGTTACCTGTAGATCCTGTACACGAGGATCGCCATGGGCCTGTGGCGTAGCGCCCGCAGCATGGAGCGTCGCATCTCGCGCGCCCCCGCGGGCCCCGCACCCCACGCGCAGCACCCGGGCACGGCGGGCACGCACGGGGACGCGGACAGCCACGTGAGTACCTCCCATTCCACCTCCGCCCCAGCCACCCTATCCTACAGTCTGTCAAAAAATGTTGAAAAAAAGCACTCCAATCGTTTAGATAGTCTCAAATGGCAATACAAAGATGGTTCAAAGGTAAAATATAGAAAGACATAAAGGTTTTACGATAGCAAATAATGAACGTGATAAATGGTAGGTATATGTGTGGAATATATGCTATACTTGTGAGACATATGAAAGACATATTTGTGGCATTTCGTGAAAACGATCCATTATATCTTATTATATATTATTATATAATATGTTTTATACCTGTGTAACTATTATAGTTTAAAATGTATAACAAAATATGTAAAAGTCCCTATAGGGCGTATACAACAAGACTAATTCGACAAACCGATTTATTTTATTTGCCCGCATTCAGGACTAATCTTAGAATAAATTCTCCAATTCCCCGTATTTGTGCGCACAATCTCACAATATCGACATTCTTCACCCTTTCAAAATATCGAACCGAATACGTACGACCACAAATTGATGCACGTGAATAAAATGTACCGAGAGCATCTCCTGTCCCGATCTTATCTTCCTCTTCCTCTCCCCCCTTCCTTTATATTTTGTTAGCTTCGTAAATAAAACATCTGTATTTAACCACTGTTAGCACAAGGAACTTTGTTGGCTTACCTTTTATTAAACTTCCTTTGTATATACATTTGTATTAAAATCAGTTCGTTTTTAAAAATAAGGAATCCTACGATTGGTCATGTATGCGAGCAAATGAAAAAAAATCGGTTTGTCGGGTTGGTCTTGACGGAATGTGAATGTTTATAAAGATGAAAATAAACTGTGAATTTCCCGTCAAGAATAACTTCACATGTAAATATATCATAGTCGGATTTAGTCGGGGCCATGTTAATGAAAATTTTAGTTCCACATTTAAATTTCTACATTTTATTGTCAAGCCGTACAAGCCGTAATTTACTACGCCGCACGCGCCCATGTAGGAGTGGGTTAATTTACTGGTTGGTGATTGTCCTTGTCCGTTTACTAAAAGGTTCCGGATGAAAAATACGAGCGCCTTGTGCGATTATTTTACTATTTTTACTCGTCTTGTTTACCCACTGAATTGGCAATGTAAATACTGGTAAATGGCGCTACCATTGTATCCGAGTTGTTTCTCTAATACTTTTATGTTAGCGATTAAACAAGTACCGTAAATATTTATACCAGTAATTCCCTTATATTTATCGCTGCTATTGCAATAACGAAGAACACATGAAATTCGATGTGCGTGTTTCGTGATACAAAAGTATGGTCATATGGGCCTTAAATTTAAAAGCATAAATTCAAAAATTAAATGGAATGGAATATACGATATCAGGCAGGGTAACAGAGACAGAGCACTGTATTTTCATTGGCTCTCTCGGGGCTAGAACCAAAAGGTACTAAGTCAGTGGCTAAATCGATTTCCTTTAAGAGGAACGGCTGTGCGGCTGGTTTCAGACAAAACTTAATTTTTAAGAGGCCAAAATACTCACCTAAACCTAATGGTCTTTTTTTCATCAAAAAGTATAGTAAATATCTAGTACGGATTAGAAGCAATTTGTTTATTTTTGTTTTACATTATGAAATATAGGCCATTAAAGGAATTGATTTTACGCGATTTTAGAGGCACTTTTAGATATTATTTGGGGGCTGACGGTGATTTAAAAAAAAAGTTTTACCCCATCTTCTTTGAAAATATAATGAAATATAAAATAATAAAAAAATACAAATTAAAATGAGCATTATGATGGAATTTAAATTAAACTAAAAACCAACAATTTATGTTGGAATACAAATTTGCCGTTCGTAATTTAAATATCGACCCGAAAAAGGTTTTTTTTTAAATGTTATCTTTTTATTTACGTAATCATATTTACATAGCAAATACGATAATTAAAAAAAAAAACCATAAACCCAAAAATAATAATGTTTTCTCTAAAATTATGTTTTTTTTCATGGCCTTCATAATTTAAAACAAAAATAAATAAAATATTATCATACCTTCTAGATATTTAATGAACCCTCAATTAAACAAAAAAAATGTCATTAAGTTGGGATGGGTATTTTGGCCTCAAATTCAAAATTAAGTTTTGCATGAAACAGACTCTCACGAGTATCCCTTTTGAACATTAACTGGATTCCTGCCTCAATCGAGAATTAATTTGTATTTTTGCTTATTTGGGAGAACAACAGCTTACAGCGCGCCCTTGAGGTGATTTTCCCACGAAAACGGCGCTATAGAAGTAATCCAATTATAATTATTATTATAAAAAATAAGATGTATGTATGAGGAAGATATATTCAGTATCGCATGGTGAAAGACAACCATTCAGAATTGAAGCGTTGCTTGAAATGGCTTTAGCCGTGTTTGGTAACCAGATCTGAATAGCCAGGTATTTTCCCACCTTCCTCTTGCCTTTCTACTTCCCCTGCCCACTACCTTCAGCCTCACAACATTCTCCAATTGGTGATGCCATAGTCTCACTGGCCTCAGAAGGTTGTGCGGTATTCACATAAAAAAATAATTAAAAAATTTAGCGATTTAAATGAAGTCACGAAAATAAAATTAAACACATGAAAAATGAAAAAAAAGAAACACATATTTAAAAGTGATAACAATTTGTTTGTATGGGATGAGAAAAGGAGAGGGATCGATCCAGTTGAAATATATATATTTGTGATTTCATATTATTAGGTTAGGTTAGGTTAGGTTGAATCTCCTCCCCAAGCATCGAGGAATACTCGTGAGAGGTATCGGCCTCATCCATTCAATTTATCTCTTGAATGGATGAGGCCGTGTGTTATAAATAGAAGTACGTTGTGGATGTGACCTTGTGCCCAAATTAAGGTAAATATTTTCTCATTTCTGAAAAATTTGATAAAAAAAAAAAAATTGAAATTTTTTCTTGAGCAGAATTTTTTTTTTATTGACCTGTGTTGAAAATTGGCGATACCAGTTTTCTGTCAAATCGGTATATATCGCACTTCTATTGGTTTACCTCTTCAGTGGCCGTATTTTAAGTTTTTCGCTTTCATATTATTTTTTACTAACGGACCATTGTCCAATTACAAAAAAAAATACACAACACGAAATGAGATAAACGAAAGCTACAGAAAAAGAACAGCACATTCATAATATATTAATGAAGCAATGACAAAAATAGAATAAAAATATACATTTGAGAAAACATTCATGTCGAAGCCTGAACAAGGTTTTGGTTCATGATTTGAGACATGCTAAATTATAAACTTCGAAGTTTATTTTCGTAAAGCCTGATAAAAATTATTTAGACTGATACTCAAAATTTTAAGACCCAGTTAACAAGTCTCGACATTTTGGACATGCGAAAATGGTAATCATAATTAGTAGTTTTGTGTACTAGACAATGTTTTTATTTTTTTTAATACTTAAGTACCTTCAGGAATTTCACGTTTTTTCATTATTTATTATTAAAAATCCGTGATCATTACTAGGAGAATGTACGAGTACAACCTTAAAATAATAAAAAAACGATTATATGTAAAAAAAACATAAGTAGGTATATAATTATTGACAAACATGACACATAGTTAGGGGACAGTGGGGTTTTGGCGGGTTGAGTGGAGATCTCTCGCCTGGTGAGGAGAGCGGGTCCCGGTAGAGTGGAGATAAATGATGGTGATCGAGTTTTAAGGTAAAGCAGCATCTGGGAGAGGTGTTGCGGCATATCCGGGAATGGAATTCAAGGCCAGACCAGTCGCCAATCGCTTGGCGTGACGTCAGCTGTTGCTGGATGTAGAGACTGTTCTTTGTCTGGTCGAGATAGCTAAGGTGAAGCAGTGTCTGGGTGGAAGCGTTCGTTCGACGGTTGGATTGGGAATAATGAAACGTACCGCGGGGTACGGGTTTTTATAGGACGAAAGTTGAGTATACGGGGAAGTGTTTGCGCAGGATACGACTTGCATGTGTTGTTGTTATGACAATCTTGTTTGTTTCGAGGTATGAACGCAAAGGTCATTCAACTGGTACGTGTTGTTTTGATGGATTTTGGCAGGTGTTTGCGCAGGATTCAACTTGCATGTATTATTGTAATGATGATTTTACTTCGGGATATAAACAGGTGCTTACGTAGAGGTCATTCAACTGGTACGTGTTGTTTGATGAATTTGGGCACATGCTTTGCGCATGTTTTAACTCGCACTTATTGTGTTTACGTTTTTATCTGTTTGAATCGATTCGTCCTATAGGCTCGTTTGATACAATATTATAGTGCTGTTATATTTTACAAACGTAACTCTGAAGTAGGTCCGTCAAAGTACAATTTAGTTCAATACGAATACAGTGTAAATTGTTTTTCATTCAAGTTTGTTTATTATTAACCCCTGGAGTCTTTTTGGGAGACATTTCTCCCAGAAAACAAATACCCGTAGAGTCTTTTGGGGAGATATATCTCAAAAAGAAAAAAAAAGTAATAAAAGTCAGGTCTCATTTTGTACTATAGTAACGTGCATGATTTAAACTGTGTTAGAAAGAGAAAAACACGCTTTTTTATGCCATTTAAAAGTTTACCATGCAAATTTAAGAAAAAAAAGTTCATGTAATGTAAAAAAAAACTCGAGGGGTTAAAATATACATATATATATATATATATATTTTAATCTCAAAGGGATGATAAAGGGATGGCTTAATTTATACGATATATTCTTAAGTTTTGTAGATTTTTACCCCAGGTGTTCGCTATTACCCCACTCTCCCCATTGAAATAACAATAAATAGAGATAACCTACATTATAGTATAGGGAAGCTATAAAGTTACAGAGATGAACCCTTTCATAATCTATGGCGGATCGGTGAGTCTGGCCTTTGTACTTTCCCATTGTTATCTCTTTACTCCTATATATAGTTACGATGGGTCATGAAAAGACTCGGAAGTCTTCAGTGGAAAATTACCCAATAGATACTCAATGTATTCGAAATATCCAATATATTACCAAGAGAAAGACCCGTTTTCTCCCGGAAAATGTTTCAGATCACAATGCGATAATCAATTTTCCCACAATGGAAGCAATAACATAATTACATTGCCTAGATTTTTTCTACAATTTATGTCATTAAATATCGGTAAACGCGTTAAAAAATATTCACGAAAATAAATACTGAAGCTAAACACGGCCTCTATTAACAATATCCGCTGGTATGCTGATTAATAAGGGTTTAAAAACGGTCACTAAATGGCTTTAAGTATGTACTAGATAGAATCCGCCCCCCAAAAGAGGGACTTGCAAATTTGGGTCCCCCCCTTATTCATTCAGATTATTTTTTGAGTAAATTGTTGTGCCTATTCCCCAAAAAGGAAAAAAAATACTGAGAATAACTAAAAAAACATGAAAGATGTCGCAATTACAATAGTTTTTCTGAATTCGCTAATCATGATATTTCAAATAATAGTAGTTCTGATAAAAATAAAGGGAAAACGTTTTGATAGTTTTTAAGCCTTAGAAATTAAGAAAATCCTCAATGAGTCTAATATTAACAATAAAAAAATCTCTTTTACAGCCCCATCTTAAGTATGTTCCCTTTTACCACTCCCTCAATCTCCATCTCTTCCTCGCAATCTTTACTAATCCCTCGCCATGCCCCCACCACCACTTCGACACCTAATATATTATGTTCACCCATATGTTTGTCCTGACGAAGGAACGGTTGTTCTGAAATGTTGGCATATAAGTGGTTAAAACAAAGTCACATTGTTTCATTAAAAAAATATATAAAATTTGACTGAACGTATAATTAGACGAGCTGATTGTTTCGTTATAACTATCTCCCATTATAATAAATCTAAACAGGTAACAAAAAGACAGGCAACAGCCGATCTTACAGCATAATGACAATACACGTATATATAATAAGAACATTGATTTGTATGACATGCATTTATGTATTATAAAGGGAGATCTCATTTCTTTCCTTTTCACCTTAGTACGATGCAGTGACAATTAATGCCCTAGTACATACATTTTACGAAATATCGAATTAATCTCGTAGAATTTTTAATTCCAGCAGGACATCTGTGACCACACACGAATACAGACTAATAAATAATTAAATTAAACGCTCAAAAATTGTTTTTACCACATTTATTTTACACGCCTACCGGTTTCGGAACAACTGTTCCATCGTCAGGGGAAGTGTATGCTGAACAATATTACAAAATTATGGAAGAACACACATAATAAGTGGCACAGTGGGGGTGGGGGCGTGGCTAGGGATTATTAAAGAGTTGGGGAAAAGATAGAGATTGAGGGAGGGGTGAAAGGAAACACATTTTAAATGGGGCTGGAAGATAGGTTTATTTGATTATTAATAATAGACTTATTATTGAAGGATTTCTCAATAATAGATATAATCATTTGATTATAATGGATAATCACAAAGTGAGAGCTTCATACAATAGCATAATATATAATTATTTTGCGCCGTGCCCGGCGTTATCCTGAGATCAGAATCTTCCTATCTGGTTAATGGTATAATATCGTCGGCGATTAAATTGTAAAACACAACAGTTTAATGAGATAATAATATGTTTGTTTCTCAAAACTGTATTACAGGTTCTTCACGTGATCCCACGATGAGTTTCTTAGCTCTTGGGAATACAATGGATAATATATTCTACACTTTTTAATAATAATAATTTAATAAGATTCGCGATATGTACACTTCGCTTCTATACACAAGCATTGCTTAAAAGAGAAGTATATTAAATATAAATTGTTTATTAAAAAAACAATTTATCAATAATACAAAAAAAAATAATTCTCTTATGATGGATTTATTACTGTTTATGGTGGTTATTTTTATGTTTTATTTTTGGGATATTTCCTTGTTTATTTTTGCCGTGTTAATTTATCTGGATTGATTTCGATCTACTGTCAGAGCAATCAGTTTTTATTTCTGAATTTACTATGTATGCATATTATATAATGTTATTTGTGTATTTTCCATATATTATGAATAACGTTTAATAATTTCTTTAAATTGATCACCAATCTCCCTTTGCTGTCAAAATAATCTGTTTTTTTTTTTAGTTAAATTTTTTTTTAAATTTTACTATGTATAAATTATTATCTATTGTTATTTGCTTACTAACATCGATAGGTGTTTTCGAAATGTAACGGAACTGAACTTTTCGTTATTTGTATCATCAAACTCCCATAGGTGGTGTTTAGACATTGTCCCTGCATGCAGTTGGGTGATTGCACCACGGACCAGTTATCTGACGAGCTGAAGAATTGTAGCGCGGGTCCGGTGCACTCGCCCCACCTCCTGGTATTCGAGGTTGTGACTTTATTCCATAGGGTCCTCGGGAGTATCTCCCCCCAAATAAAAACATTTTTAAGGAAACTCTCGGGAAACCGGCTAAAGGGCGTGGGTATTTGAATCGACTTCCTGCCAGACCGATCGCAATTCCCATTCTCGATGGGGCCGCCCTATACCAGTCTGATAAACTGCCCTCTTGGTTTTATTTGCTTACTGTTATTTCTCACTTATTTATATTTCTTTCTTTTATCTTATTATATTTTAGATGTAGACCACTTTTAGGAGAATATTATATTTTTTTATATATATTTATTAGACATAATTAAGAATATATATTTTTTTACATATATTTATTAGACATAATTAAGAACATTGTTTACATGGTTATAACAAAAGTGTATTTAAGTACTAATTTTTATTTTTTTATTAATAAATTATCCTTTTAGTTTCCTTTTTTCAAATTTAATACCTCCCTAATTGAGAAATTCTCGTGTTTAGGGAGGGAGTACTAATATTGATTGTTCACATTTAATAATTTCTACAATACTACCATGAACTTGACGTTCTGGTGTCTATACAATAATTTAAAAAATAAAATAAAATAAAAGGAAATTTTTAGAAATACAATATATCTATATAATGTATGTATATAAACATATATACATTTGTTTCCAAGTGAACTTATAATATACACCTAAAATTAGGTTCTTGTAAAATATATTTTAAGTTTTTTCTTACAGAAATCATAATTTTTTTCATCTTGTATATCTTTGGGAAGTTCGTTAAAACATTTTATAGCAGAATATGTGTAATTGTGTTGAGCTGTTGTTGTATTAAGTTTAGGGATTATTATTTGTCCTGTGGTTCAATGACTCTAATTTTAGGTTTTCTTTATGGATTTGAAGTAATGAATTTTTTTGGTATATTATATTTAAATCTAAGACTTTAAATTCGTTGAATAACTCACAGGTAGAAAAATAAGACGGTTTTTTTAGAATTATTTTAATCAGAATTCTTTGGACTATTTCCAATGGGGCTAAGTTAGTTTTAAACGCTCCTCCCCAGCCTATTATTCCATATTGTAGAATTGATTGTGCTAAAGCATAGTAAACATTCAGTAGCATAGATTTTTGTAAAATATTTCTTAGTTTGAGGAATATGTAGTATAGTTTTCGAATTCGTTTAATATTTTGCGCAATATGTTGTGTCCATTTTATGTGTTGATCTATTGTTATTCCCAAATATTTTATAGAATTCTTTTTTGTCAATGTAGAGCATTTGGGTGAATTGCAGTTATCAGGATAATTTTTACAAGAGCTATGTATAATAATTTTGGAATTTGTTGAATGAAGGTTTTTGTCCGATAGCGTAAATGTCATGAAGAAAGCTTTGTCCGAGCTTAAGGATAGGTAATTGTCATGCAGCCATTGTTTCAGGTTGTATATTTATTATTTATATGTATAAATATGTATTTTTTTGAATTACTAGCAGATCTCGTATGCAAGGACACTCAAGGATCTGAGAATGGGTTTTAATTAAATGTGCGCTTCCATAGCTATTTCAATTCTGTAGTTAAGGAGCACCTAAGCTGTTAAGTAGTACTAATTATTCTAGTTTGCCAACCATATTTTGGAAACAAATCATTCTTTGGACAAAAATAAAGGTTTAAAATTTTACATTCAAGTACAAGTGATTTAAAATTAGATAAATTTGATATTTTTAAAATTATCAAAAGTGTTAATATTCAATTACATATTATTAATAATCAATTTATTTTACTACATTTATAATATTAATAATATAAATTTTAATAATAATAATTATAATTTTTTTTTTATGTCTTGCTATTTTCTTTACTTTCTTTATAATGATATTTTATATTTTTAAATAATTACTTACCTACTTTAAATAATAATTTTTAATTATGTTTGTGTTTTTTAATTTGTTTTATTTTATTATTATTTGTCTATACTTGTCATTATTTATAGTATGTGTGTGGTTTATCCTGACGAGAGGAGCTTTGCTTCTGAAGCATGTAGATATGTACATATTAAATACAGTGGTCTTAAATAAAGCAATTGTTATTCATTTAATAAATGTAGCTTAGTTTACACAAAAAAAAAGTTAGCTACATGACCGATACGGCGATAGGAGGTAAAAAAAATTATTTCTTTAAAACGCCATGGGAACAGGTGGGTAACCTCGATTGATCGTTTGACGAATCAAACATCTCTTCACAAAATGTAATTTTCACAGAAAAACAGTCTAGCTAACGATATTCAATTCTTCGAAAATCCACAAAAATTCGCTGCCCGGAATGTAGAATTTTACAAAAATAAGAAATAGAAAGCTTTTCAAAATTCTCTAACGGTTATTTTTGATTAGGCTTTGTTCAGCACATGCCATAAAGGGTAATGACCCATGAAACATTTGGTCTCGGCAGGGGCTGGTAGGGATACTTTATCGGGTCCGGAGTGCAAGTGAGCAAAATTTGGAACAGATTGGTAATCGATATGTTACACATTGAGTCGGGGGTGGTGGCAGTGTGTCCGTGTTAAGCGCTCGATCATTAAAGGTGACTATTAAAAAAAATAATGATCAAAGGCTGTAGAACGGAATGGCCATCAGACAGGCTTTATGTGATTGCTGTAGCTATGTGACTTCGTGTTACCCCCCGCTTAAATATTCTACATGTAAACACACATAAACCACTAACCAAGACAGTAAATGAACGAACTCTTCGCCAACCAAACGTGTTGCCAATTTTAAACTCCCAAAGCTGCTGATTCGGCACTATAGATTTAAAGTTAAAATTAAAGCACAATGGCAAATTTCTAGAAAGTTGCGAAATACTTGGTGTCTAATTAATTTGTACATATGTTTTTTTTTCTCAATATTTTCCACCTTGGTGATTAAAGCAAAGGTTGATACATTCATAAATATAATACGAAAGCTCGATTTTACATGGGAAAATGAACAAAAATAAATATTATATAATTGAAAATACACTTTGTATATACCACTTTACTTAAAATATATAAATATTTCTACATGTTTCGATAGCAATGCTATCATCTTCAGGAATAAATGAATACATTTATTATTAATACATGTATTTATTTATTCCTGAAGATGATAGCATTGCTATCGAAACATGTAGAAATATTTATATATTTTAAGTAAAGTGGTATATACAAAGTGTATTTTCAATTATATAATTAATAATGATGCCACAAAGTTATCAAGCATTTGAAGAAATTATAAAAATAAATATGTATTTTAACAGATGACTGATTTCCTTACAATAGATTTATCTTTATCATCGAAGTCGAAATTACTTGCTAACTTTAAATTTTCCCTGAATTCACGCGCTAGTCTTTTACGGCAGGAGTAGTTAAATTATTAAAACTGAGCGCTTTCGAGACATAATTAAGACGACTTTGAAACCAAAGTTGTGAGTCATTTTGGGAAGGTATTATGGCCTTCTGAAAAATAATGTTTAACTCGTAAATTATCCAAAGTGAGTGTACCCAGAAACAAGGAACATTATTCAGAAAGTAACTTTAAGTGTGGTGTAACTTTAGGCAAACAAATTTCAATCAGAGATTTGGTAATCACCTTATTTACGCTTCGTTTACACACCAAGAAAGCAAATAAGTTACTTGGTCTTATTACTAAATTACGAAATTGTTTTAAAATCCCGACAGCTAAAAATCATTATTTATGTAACCCTGGTTCGTAGCACACCAGAATATGATTCCCCGATCTAGTGGCCTCGTTATGTAATCTACCAAACTTTCTTGAATCTTTTCAGATAACCTTCACTAGACAATGTCCTATAAAACAGGGCCAAGCAAAACTTTAAATATCTACAATGAAAGATAAAAATATTTTCGTAGAAAGCAATTAATTTTGTGGTTTGACATATTTATTAAATAAAACAAACACTTTGTTTTAAACAACAAATTTATTTTTAAAATTATCACCAACCGGGTAAATCTTAAACCCAAACAAAAATACACAGAGTGAGCATATGTATATGCACTATCTTTTTATTTTCTTCTCTATAGTGGACTATAATTATTTATTTTTTTATCCAATACTCAAAATTTTGTAAATGGATTAATTAACCTTCCATTTATTTTGCTTACATCAATACGATTTTTTTATAATTTGTTTTTGTGCTTAATTCGTAGAACTCCATTTAATTTTTTTGTAAATTTGATCTAATCACGGAAAAAAAAGCAATATAAATAATTTATATGAAAAATGTTTTCCCCACTTTATTTATATATATATATATATATATATATATATATATATATATATTTATATGATTAACGCACAAGAGTCCCAAACTGATCCCAACCGTCTGGAGACAGTGAGACTATGGCATTCCCAATTGGGGGAATGTTGTGAAGCTGAAGGTATTGGGGAGGGGAAGGAGAAGGGGAAGAGGGTGGTGAGGAAATACCTGGCTATTCAGATCTGGTCACCAAACACGGCTAAAAGCCATTTCAAGCAACGTTTCAATTCTGAATGGTGGTCTTTCACCAGGGCGATACTGAGAGTATTTATATATATTACTGCATTCGACCGGTTTCGGTTGGACTCAACCTTCTTCAGGAATGTACACATATAAACTGTACATTCCTGGAGATGGTTGAGTCAAACCGAAACCTGTTGAATGCAGAAATATATATAAATAATATAAAGTGGCTTAAAACAAAAACATTTTTCATTTAAATTATAATGTAAAGCCACAAAGTGATTGCATCCTTCGATAAACAAATGAAATAACGTTATTATTAAGTTCTGCATTTTAAACACAGTAAATATTACAATTGGGTGGGAGTAAATTAAATCATATAAGTAATTCGTCATAATGTGGATTAACCACAGTTTGAAAATGACCTTGAACGCCGAAATAGCTATAACAATATTAAAAACTAAAATACTCGGAGGACTTAATAACAGATTTTTAAAATCTGATTTACATAAAATTTTTTGTATTATTGTGAGAGCTGTTTCGGCGTTTAAGGCTATTTTCAAACTGTAAAGTAAAAATAAAAAAAATAAAAAATAAAAATACTTCCAGAACTTAATAACATTATTAAATTTGATTTACATTAAATTTAAAAAAATAATTAAATAATTAAACGAACTTCTACGAATTAAACATAAAAACAATTAATACATTAAATAAAAAATAAAAAAAATGGTATCAAGCTGTTAAATGTTCTTAATAAACAATAAAATAAATCCCCCTTGAATATCTTCAAATAAATAACCCTTCAAGCACTTATCTTCTATAGACCGTACTTAGCCTGAAAGAAAATTTATTTAAGCCATTAGTTATTTGATTTGTAGGTCCCGAGGATAACATAACGTATTTTGCAAAATGCCTAGATTTTTGAGTCCATTTCACATCCCCTTTGGACCTCGTGTTGCCGATGTTAGCATTAATCACCATATTTAATAATTAGCCAAGGTCTAAGTAAATAATCGGCTAATGGAAGTTGGGTATAAAGTACTCGTACATTTTCAATGGTGGAATTTTATTATAAAACAAATTATAATTTTGCCTTCGGAGAGTACTTATTTCGCTGATTATTGTATTTACGAGGTGGTTTTTAAATGCGAATCTGTGAGATTTAAAAATTACTGTGTACGTTGATAAATTATATGTCAGCAATTCTAAACCATTTGTGTGAAACTGAATATTTTTCCCAACGAAAAATAACAATCGGATTGAGAATGTCATGTGAATACGAGACATCAAGTGTCAAGCATGATTCACGTTTTTCAAACACAACAACGATCTCATCTCGTCATTCATCATTCCCTGTCCACTGAACTGACACCAGTCGTTTAAAAAAAACCGGTCATTTTATAAATAAAGGTGTTGTCTCCAGTTATCATTTCACGTATTTGGCTCTTGGTAAAACATTGTAATTATATTTATGATGAACAAAAAAAAAACAAATGAAGTTGCGAACCCGGAAATGTGAACAATACAACTCTTGAATTCTGTCAGAAATGATAGTTTTTCGTTATTATTTTTGTATAAAAAGTATTAGTAATATTAATTTTTATTTTCCAAGGTGACTGATGCGAACAGCGTGCCCGCGCCCGTGCCCGCAACCGTGCCTGCTGTGGTGAGCACGTGGCGCACGCGTCGCAGCCGCTCGCGAGGCCGCCAGCTCAGCCACCTGTCGCAGAACGTGCTGCGCGCGCGCCGCGGTGTCATCCGCATGCTCATCATCGTGGTGCTGACCTTCGCGCTGTGTAACCTGCCCTTCCACGCACGCAAGATGTGGCAGTACTGGTCCCCGAGCTACCAGGGCGGGAGCGACTTCAGCGCGCTCTTCACGCCGCTCACCTTCCTCGTCACCTACTTCAACTCCGGCATCAACCCCTTCCTCTACGCCTTCCTCTCCCGGAACTTCAGAAAGGGCATGAAGGAGCTGGTGTTCTGCAGCTGTGCTAAGGCGCACAAGAAGAAACAGCAGCTGCAACTGAACCAGCAGTGCGCCAACCAACAGCAATCCCTGCTGAGGAGGAGTTCCACGCGGTCCACACGCGCCCCGTGCAGTACGGTCACCTTGCAAACGAACGGAAACGAATCCTGAAAGTTAATTAAAAGCCTCAAGTCCCCAGTCTGTGCTATTGAGTTGGCGGAGTTTCACCCAGAGGTGAAGACGGAGTGAGCTCATTGCGACGCCGCGCGCCGCGACGCCGCCGGTGCGAGACGGTGACGAGCAAAGCACGTGACGACATTGCCAGAATAAATTGAATATTTGGGGTCTTTTGCTCATACATATTCACGCAACAACGCAACGGCTCGTACCTACTACCGATCCGTGACATAAGAATGGAAATACATAAATCCCTTTCGGCATGTACATTTATGGTGTTTTATTACGAGATTGTCTTGTATTTAATTTGAAATAACGAAATTAGCGGCCTAATTTGAAAATGATAAGAGTTTTCTAAATGTTTTAATGAAGTTTATCGTAATGAATATTTTTCGGAATAAGGATTAGTACTTAATGAGAACACTCGAGTTACAGGGGACAAGAACATCAATATTTTTAAGTTACACAAATACTCGTAGATAGTTTCAGATTTGTTAGAATTTCAAACAACCCAAAATCATTCAACTTTGTACGAAACCTTAAGCCCTATCATATTTCATGAATTTCCAAAACGGGAAATCGATAAAAGCACAGTGCTAGAAAGCTCTTTCAGCGAACAAGGCTATAAATTAACGTCTACAATTTAACCTACATTTGGGAAGCACTGTTTCGCAGGAAAGACATTAAGTCACGTGAAACAACCGTAAAATAACACATACGGAACAATAAGGCATGATCGATGTGCGGTGTCTTATGATCTACGCATCCATTCATTACACTAAAATAGCAGTCTAACTTCATAGCGGGAGGGCCCGAGTCTACGTGCTAAGGAAATGGGCTACGCATTGAAACAAGCATTGGGTTGAAAATGACTATCATTTCACAAAAAATATATCTTTCCCTCACGTAACAGCCCCGTTAACGTATTCAAGGCGTTCCCACTTAATCTGAAAATGCTGTCAAATGTTAGGATGCTCGTTTTTTTAGACTTTATTTACAATTTAACACTATCTGTTTCCCCATATCCACTGCCGGGGGGTATTATATAAATATTAAACGGAACCCTTTTATACAAATCACAATAGAGACAGTCTTCGTCGAGCTTTTGTTAACTGTATTTTTCGTTCATAAAATCTAAAAATGTTAGTCGAAACAATCACCATTATGGAGACCTGTTTTTCTAGAACGACTTCTTAATCTTCGCCTTGCCTTCGGAAGAGGGAGGGTAGAAGGCGGAGGGGGTGATTTGTGGGTGTTATAAATCAAAAGGAATTTCATCAATTTGAGTGACATTCTTACTTTAGCTACATTCTTTCTAAATAATACTCGTATTTTATTGAGCTAAGGTAAACCTTCCAACTAGGTTGGGAAATGGCTTGTTATTATGGCCAGGGATTTTATAGCAAAGGTACATTTAAATAGGGGTACTTATGATGGGTAATTTGTCTTTGTAATATCAAAATCCATTTTGGAGAATAAAATGCGGTGTTTTTCAACGTATTTTAGGTAAAATTTTAATGTAAAGTATATTAATGTAATGTAAAAAAGAATCTTCCACGGCGGGATTTTTAATATTTTTTCAACAAAGTATAAAATGTATTTCACGATTTAATTTGTATTTTTGAACAAATCATGCAGCATTGGAAAGTTGTTTAAAAAGTGGATACTTAGTATTTCAAAATGAGATAGCCATATTTATACATAGTTATGTAAATCGGGTAATAATCAGGTTTCAATCATTCTTTTATATCCCGATGAAGTGAGCTAGAAAACAAAAAAAAAGTTGTATATTTAAGTGATGGTTACTTATTCTCCGGATGATGGATGCAAGAAAATAAACTGAAAATACCATAAAACTGTGATAATTGATTATATTTTAATTTTAATTGTGAACACATCATGTTGATTTATAAATAAATATGAATGTTTAATGTTAATTATGTAATGTCGAAAACTGCATCCTACAACGAGTTTATTAACTCTTGGGAATACAATGCTTAAGGATTAATAATAATAATAAAAATGGGATGATTTGTAAAGCTCCGTTTTTGTGAAAAATCACCTCAAGAGCGCTTTACAAATATTACTCCCAATTCTCTATCTATTAATTGTTTTTGTTTTGTTAATTCATAGAACTCCTTAATTTTTTAAAAAATTTAATGTAAATTAAATTTAATGTTATTATTAAGTTCTGCAGGTATTTTTAGTTTTATTACTGTAAGAGCTGTTTGGGCATTTAATGCCATTTTCAAACCGCTAACGGCAGTCACAATAATTAGATAAAAATATATATATCTTTATCTAATTATGTACAAAACAATACAGAAAAACATACTTACCTGGCAGGTCGCTTCAGATGAACACAGATTTATTAGAAAATTTAAGCTTAGAGGAGATATGTTTATTACAGTTGCTATTTTGAATTTATTAGAAGATTGGTGGCAAGAAAAGAGTTGGTATTTATTTGAAATAGTTATAATTTTTACGACTGGAGAATATTTAAAATAGCATGCCTTTTAAAATAAAAAAGGTGGAAGTAGGTTATGCAGAAGAGCATGCTGCATTAATGACATTCGACACATAATTATAATGCCATGCGCTGTTAATTTAAATATTTCAGAAAAGAAAACACTTTTAGCAGGCAATGCTTTAAATATTGAGATTACTTGTTTGTTGACGGGTGTATATGCGAAATATGAAATGGAATATATGGTTTTTACAGATTTGAAGCGGAAGTCCTTTAAGAAACATATATAAATGTTGTATGCGTTAATGTTACGATAAAACATTGCATTCTCATAAGTTTATTGAAGGAATTGAGCTGTAAACAGACAATAAAAAAAATTATCGCATTTAATATTCCGTGTAATTAATAAACCCGCTCATAAACAATAGAACCGATACTTAAAAACATTACGTGCTAGAACCGTTTTCTTTTTCACTAAAATATTTAAATTAGTATTAATTGATAAACTAAAGTATTGATTTTTGTGCATAGCGCAAAGGGTAACAATTATTTTTATAAATTATAATTATTAGCCTGAAACACTCATCCAAATTGAAAAAAAAAAACCTTCCGAGAAAAGATAAATGTCGCCGACAGGACTCGAACCTGCACCCTTCTAATTGCCGGTAAAAAAAAAAAAAAAAAACAGAATGAAAAAAATGAATGAAACACTAGTATATATTGATTAACTTGGCGGGTTTGCGATAAGCCGACGTAGCTCAACGGTAGAGCATCTGACCGGCAATCAGAAGGGTGCAGGTTCGAGTCCTGTCGGCGACATTTATCTATTCTCGGAAGGTTTTTTCAATTTGGATGAGTGTTTCAGGCTAATAATTATTGTTTATAAAAATAATTATTTAAATTAGCGCTATTAATATGAAATCAACCATATTAGTCTTGCTAATCGTTTAAATTAATTATTTTGTTCACTCATTCCAGTTGACTTAAACGTTTTTGGAATATCAATAATGGTTCATGTAATGTTTCTAATGAAACCCTTTGTTTAAATTATGCTATCATTGTAACCAATATTGTTCGGGAACAACTGGTTTTAGTAATGAATCGTCTGCATCGGGTTGGGAGTTTACATATCGATACCTTAGTTCAATAGGGAACTAACTCAAAAACCTCATTTTGATAAAACTGGATTTAATTTTTTTTTCATATAGACATCGCTCCGATGTAAAGGTTTTTTTTCCACCTATAACATAACAATAGATGCAACATGCAAGTAATTTATGAATCTATCATATCATAGGTGTAAATGGCTACATTTATTAAGTTCTAAACGGAAACATTTGACATGTTTCTATATTGAACTAAAAATGTGCTGATTTAATTATAATTTCTTATCTGACTACATAATTAGGACGAATTAGACTTATTTTTTTATTGAAATATGAGAAGGGAGAGTTTCTTTACCATTTTTCATCATTAACTCAAAACCCAGACATTTTGAGTTATTTCCCTATTGAATTAAGATATCGATTTTATATTCCGATGCCACGGGCCATGGGAGACTCTGCGGTTAGTGGTAGTTTATCAACGTACAGACGAACTGGTGTATATACGTACAATTGTTTATGACACACATATCGTACACGAATGAATGAAATCAATCTGCACGATGTATTGGTAGGCTTATTCTCTATTTAACCATCGAATATCGCAAACCTCATTGTAATATTTAATCACGTTAGAAGATAGTATCAAATAATCCTAAATGAAATACGAAACCGAAAAAAAACACAGACAATTATAAGGTAACAGTCGCATTTGGGAATCAAACCCAGGACCTCTGTCTTATCGGAACAATCGTGCTGCCAACTGAGCTAATGAGACCAGTTCATTTTAGCCATCTTCATCGGTATTATACTTCAACTTCAAGACTTGTAAATATTGTCTACCATTAAATTCCAAATCCCTTTTTATTTTCTGTGGTTTTTTTCGGTTTCGCGTTTCATTTACCACTGGTTAATATTATCATCTTAAATGATTCAATATTACAATAGGGTTTATAAGCTTCAATAAGTTATTAAAATAAATTGATTACTCTTTATTTTTTACTTTCACAGGTTTTCAGTATTGTGTTTATATATTCCGCTTCATGATTCACATGTATTTTGTACATACACTCGTGTGAATCAAACAGCTAGACGCATCTCCCTTTAGAACAAATTATATGAGAATGCAAAACATTTTACTTTAAAAAAAAATTCAACAATCGTGGAAGATGTATCTAACAATGTTTTCAAGCGATCTGTGCTGGGAAAGCAATATAAACAAATAATATTCACTTTTGTTAAATCATGAAATTTCAAAAAATATATATATTGCGAATACTTTTTCTAATCGATACAAAAGTTGTAAAAAGTAGGATTATGGTATATTACATATCACATTGTAATAACATGAAACATAAATACGTAATGTTCAAGATTGTGATTCATTTTAATTTCAATTTGACAACCAATACCTCTGCCATAGGTCACCCCAAGCGGTTCTCTACGTTTAGTGACTTAGCAGGGGTGCCCGGGTTCATGGGATGAGATTTGTTAGAACTGGATCGAGAAAGGCAGATTGAGGGAGACTCTTTGGCGTCTCAGCCGGACTCTTTCGACCCATCATCGCTTTGCACTGCTGTGGGAGGGATGGATTCATAACTGCGTCACTCCTGGACTAACTGACCCCTTGATTCCTACTCACCCCTTATACATTTTCCTCCCCAAAACATTAAATTCTTCCTTTCCTTAAAAACACCCTCCACACAGTATCCCCGAAGCTGACATAGGTTTTGAGGGATATTATTTTTCTCTAACATCAAAAAAAAAACAACTTAGGAATGGCTTGTAAAATACTATTTGATAATAATGATAATTGTAAAATAATTTGAATTTGGTGTATTCAATAAATAATGATGAATTAAGATGATGGTTTGATTATATATTATTGTAATGAGTAGAAGGAAATTATTAAAAAAAGAAAATTCGATGAACTAGAGAAAGTTAATATTTTATCGGAAAGTGAGTGGGTTTAACAATTACGAATATTTATTTCAAACTAAAAATTAGTGTTTATAAAAAAAAATAATCTCCTTCAAATGTAAGCAGAAAAATCAGTGAAAAGTCTTGAGTACCTACCGGAATACATATTCAGTTTTAATTAGAAATTCCTTTTCCCGCTTCTCTTTAAAACCGTATCCCATAAAAGCTGCCACCAAGACAATCACTTCATTTAAACCATAAATGCTTATTCGGAGAAATAATACTCGTATAATAGATATTAATCCTTTGTTTAGTAATTTTTGAAATATATAATTCTGAGCTGCTTCTTACTATTTGGCATACAAAGAGACACAACCCGCGGAGTTGGTTATTAGGTATTACGTAACTCAAACTCAAACTCAAACTCAAACACGGGTAAAATATACACGTGGAAAATATAGCCTGGCTCACGCAATCCAGTTGAAACTGTTTTACTTTATAAAATAGTGGTTGAAAAATGGCTAAAATCGTTCAATTAATCACCGCTGATGATAGGGTAACGGAATTGGGGTGATTTTTCTTTAAAGGTTTTCTTCAATATTAGTAACGTAGGTCAGAACTACGTAATTCGTTAAGATTGGTTGACGCAAAGGATTTTGTAATTTGGAAATGATTGTGAATTTTGGGGATAATTATTAATATGAAACTGAGTAACAGTATCATGATCAGGATACGTTACTATGGATCTTGTAACATTTTGCTCTTGGTGGAGAGCTGACTGGGTTACGAGGGCAGTGATTCCTTCGATGTTTTGGTAAACAATTCTCCGATGATGGTCAATGTCCTCAAATAATCATATTGCTGAATCCGTGCCTGCAGAAAATAGTCATGGCGTCGAGATCTCCATGATAAACGCAATTACAAGAGTGACCACATCTCAGATATCAACAAATGTTAAACTGATGAAATATTTTGGGTTTAAAAGATCATAAATTATTAAATTAGCGGCACCCGTTAATCGGTTAAATCTAGCGGTGATAAATCAACGCACGATCGAATAGACAGGTACTTTCCCACCTTCCTCTTCCTCACATCCTTCCCCTCTTTACTTCAGCCTCACAACATACCCAAATTGGGGATGTCATAGTCTCACTGGCTCCAAACGATTATGAATAGCTGAGACTCTTGTACGGCACTCATATAAAAAAGTTTAATTTTGCTGTGATTTTTTTTTATTTAACAACACAAGAATGTGTTAATTATGTACGTAAACTAGTTCCAAAGCATATTGCAAAATTTGGAAATTTAAACTGCAGTAAAAAATAAACAGTATTATGTTTCTCTTGTAAAGTTGTAAAAATGGACTTAGTAATTGGTAGGTAATATACTTACTAAGATGGCAGTGTCACTTAGTTTCCGACAAGTATTCTACTTGAAACATGATAGTAACCAATCCCTTAAAATGGTTCCATGATAATTCAACACACATATGAATTGGCACACCCTTTAAAAGTGAAATAATCATTAAAAGTTCGTTAAAAAAAACTAGCCCGAAAACCTGATCTAACCCAACCTAATTGAAATATATAAATATATGTATATATTTTAAATGAATTATTTTTTTATATATTAATTGATAAACTAAAGTTCTTAAAAACTTAAGACAAGATTTTTGTGCATAGCGCAAAGGGTAACAATTATTATTTTTATAAACAATAATTATTAATCTAAAACACTCATCCAAATTGAAAAAACCTTCCGAGCAAAGATAAATGTCGCCGGCAGGACATTTATCATTTATTTTTTTATATTTTTCAATAAAAAAAGTTTAGGTTTTAGATTAGGTTTTAAGGCTAGTTTTAGGGTTACTTAACCCTTTGAACCCTATAGGCCGGTAAACCGGCCTGATTTGGCCAGCCAAATACCCTGAAGGCATAATTTTTTTTTGCTACCTGCAATTATTATGAACTAAAAAAATAGTTTTCTAATTGACAATTGATTATTGATCGAAATTGCGTTTTTAGTAAAATATTATTTTTTGGTAAAAAATTGCTCAGGAGCTCAGGGATATGGTGCTGGTGCAATGAACGCCTTAGGGTTCAAAGGGTTAAGAGGAACGGCTGCGCGGCCTGCTTCATACAAAACTTAATTTTGGATTTGTGGCCAAAATACCCACCTAGACCTAATGATATTTTTTTTTCATCAAAAAAGTAGAGTAAATATCTAGTACGGATTAAAAGTAATTTATTTATATTTGTTTTACATCATGATATATGGGCCATTAGAGGAATTGATTATTCGCCATTTTAAAGATTAACAATTATTTGGGGGCTAACGGTTGAGATGGACCCCCCCCCCACTGTCCTTTAAAGATGTGATGGCCCGTCCTTCCTTCGTTTATGATTTAATTTAGCAATAGACTTCCGTTCGCGCCACCGATTTAAGATGACTCCTCTACTGCTGCCTTAAATTTTCCTAACTAATGTGATCGGAAAACTCTTTGTAGTTTTCCTTTCAATTTGAGGTTTTTCTCCTCCTTGGCCAGCGTGTAACGTCTAGCCCTATGCTAACATTCGAGTGTTTCCGATTTTCATGATTTTCACGGAAATTTTGCACTCCAATGTGGTCAATTTGCCAAGCTTTTCGCGAGTCTACGTTGTGTTGTTTTTTGTTTCAGACTATTGGAAAAACAAGGCCTTATTTGTGGTAACCCCTATTCTTTGTAGCGTAGGCAGACTCTCGCATACCATTGACAGAATTCGTATTCCTAACATTCCTATCTTAGACTTTAATGTTCTGAACTCTCTATTATTATTCTACTATGCAATCTACGTTAATTTACTATGGGAAGACTAGCATTTTCCTAACTTTACCCCTAAATTTTCTATTTTCTTTCTATCGTGAGTTTTAATGGGAAAACTTAGCTTCTAGGCTATACTAATTGCACTATTCCTGATATATATAATACGACGTAGTTTCAATTTTAAATTTGGTATACATAAATGTAATGATCACAGTATTATCGCCTTTCCTCATCGTACTAAGTGTTATTCTACATGAGTTAGTTTCAATAAATTTCATGGTTAAAGGGTACAGTTTTACTTGTTTTGGCGCCATCTCCATCCTCTCCTAAATTTGGGAAAATTACATGATTAAGTTTTAGTTTTCACAGCTTTTGTTATGACGAGTGATCGAATACGGCTTGTTTCGCTGCAATGAATTCGGCTCCAGACCTACCCCTAAAGTACTCAGATGACCACGTTTCCGGTCAGTAACTCTCTCCACACAGACGTACAGCCTGACCAAACGGTATACGTAACCTCTTCTTTTAGTTCGTGCGCTATTGGTCATCCCCTGTACCGCGACGGAAAGAGCACCTTCCTTATCCATGGGTCCGAGACCCTCCGAATTCCCGTCCTCCAGACAGTTACATTTAAAGGAGATCAAACCGGTTCCGTCCCCTCGTCAAACAACATTAGATACTTGCGAATTTTTGCAAAGTCCGGGTTGAAAGGCCGTCCTCCGCATCAAAAGTTCAGAGATAACCACGCTTAAATCAGCAATTATTTCTGCCCAATCGATAGGTACAAATTATAAATATATGTAAACAATACGAGTTTTTATAATCCACAATACTCCAGTTTTCCCAGAAAATTGTGGATCTGACATCTCCAACACAGGTCGTGAATCTGTGCCAGATATTCAGATATATTACATATCAAAATACATGAAAGTGATAATACAATATATATAATAGATTACTTTTGGTTTGGTTGACAGGTTGGTTTAATGAGACCCTGCTATCTCATGTAGTTTGAATTTAACTGTAGATTGATTTTTTTTGTTTGGAGAAAAGGTAGGACTCCAAAAAGCCCAAAATTTGCAAGGCCTGAACCTTGAAAACCTAAGTCGAAGATAAAATTAATTTTATAACATAACTTGGGAACGTATTGTCGACGAATGATTATGCTTATTTTGACATTTCTAATAATGTGGGTTTTTGTTTGTTCTGTTGAATTCATCAATATGTTCGAACGGGTGTGGAGCGCCTTTGAATTGAATCTTTCCATGAAAATGGCGCTATAAAAATATTTATGTACGCAAACTACAAATACGTGATTTCTAAAAGATGATAGTTCATCGCAAAAGATGATAGTTCTTTTTCAATTAAATGTCGACGTTTGTTAAGGTACTTATTCTTCGTAAGATGTACTGAAATTCGAATATATATATACTTAAACGTATCTACATACTTCGATAAAAGAGGGTGTGGTTTGGAATGTTGACCTAGTTTTAATAACAGTCGAGGATGTGTGTCATTGAGATATGCGACAGTTATTAAGTGTCAGAGACCCCCGTCAGGAAGCATAACAATTAGGATTCATTGGTTTGTTTTAGAATGATAACGATCTTTGAATTAATAAAAATCGTTTGGGTTGTTGGTAATTTTAGTAACGTTAGTTTTGAATTTATATGTTAGGAAAATATATATATTAATAAAATAAATTGTTTTTATAGGAAATATACATAAATATAATAAATGGTTTTATATATATATATATTAAACATTGTATATAAATAAACATAAAATAAATAACGGCCATATAGATTTGATAGATACATTATACATTTCATATATATATATATATATATATATCCATACACACATATACATACTCTTAGTAAAGGCCAAGTCTTTAGCCGAAGTTATTTCACTACACAGTGAAATACCTACAAAGGATGTTCTGAAGTTGTTGACTATGAATTAACTCGATAAAGACAATTATACAGGTAGGTATCTACCGGAAATTTTTATAAATACTTAAATGTATTTATGAAAAAAATAGGTATTTTTGAATATTTAAAAGTCAAGTGCTGGTAATGAGTGAGACAATTGAATTATCTATAGTACTAGTTTAATTATAATTCAATGCGAAAGGAAAGGTTTATCGTAAAATATCTTATGAAGGAAGATGTACCCGCTGGGTATCATAAAATGTATTTGAACTCAAATATTTGATTAGAACGGCCTTGATCAAGTATACAAAACATTTACTCATAATAAATAACGGTCGTATAGTATTGACCTATATATTAAACATTAAATATAAATATATATTTATACATATAATATATGCATTTATACATCATTAGAAATATAATTCAAGTCACTGTCCTCTTCTTCCCGGGGATCCTGAAAACTTTAATATTTAATGGTTGGCTCACCTGAACTCCCGACAAACTTCATAATTTTCCAGACGGGTTATACACGCCAATTATGAAGCTTCAGAAAATATTGGACTTCCCTGCCTGGTATGTTTAATCTAAGTTAGAAATATTTACTTAATAACAATCTAGCGTTACCTAATTTCAATTCGTGATCTACCGATTTGTACTATTTCTTCAAACTTATTGATTTCTCAATCCGGATATTATTAAATAATATTTAATGTTGTTATTAAATCCGTAAACCGAACGCTTGGTAATATTTTAGAACTTTATCATTTTTCTTTGACGAAATTAATCCCACACTAAGTATTAAAAATGAATTATATGAAACCAGGACTCAGCTGTTTTCAAACTTCCACTAGATTATTTTAAACGCAATTATATTTAATTTTTCTTAAACTCGTAATAAATTCAGCTCAACACAAAATATGAATTAAATCACATTTCATTTAACTAATTTTAATTAATTCACAGAAGCAATTTTTTTTAAAAATCTTTAAACAAATAACTTTATTAATTTTAGAAATTTTCAATATTTATTAAATTATTATCATGATCACACTGCACTAAAAGTTTTGAGAAAATTAAATTAAACATATTGTTATCAACTTTAATTGCAGCTTTTAGAATCTTCAACGTAATTAAGTATTATTAATTTTTAGGAAATTTCACTATTTATGAAACTATTATTGTATCAGATCAACAAGACAATTTATTTTAATACAATATTAATTCGAACACTCAAAACACTTTATTTATTAGAAGACGAAATTTTTGAAGTCCAGGAAAAACACTTTTTAATCACTCCGCACGCAATTAACGACGTATCAACTCGAGACGAACTGCCTTTAAGAAAATTTTAATAAATAAATTATTATTAATTTGAACACAAAACACTTTATTTATTTTAAGATGAAATTTTTGAAGTCCAGAAAAACACTTTTTAATCACTCCGCACGCAATTAACGACGTATCAACTCGAGACGAACTGTCTTTAAGAAAATTTTAATAAATAAATTATTATTAATTTGAACACAAAATCACTTTATTTATTTTAAGATGAAATTTTTGAAGTCCAGAAAAACACTTTTTAATTACTTCGCACGCAATTGACGACGTATCAACTCGAGGCGAACTGTCTTTAAGAAAATTTTTATACTAATATTTTATTCACTTGGTCATTTTTTTTCAGATCAAATCAAACTATTATTGAATTAAATCAAACTATTATTGAATTAAATCAAACTATTATTGAGAATTTATTCAAACACTGTATTTATAAACACTTTCGATTATTATAATTTCACTTAAAACCACCAATTTTGATTAATTCACAGAAGTAATTTTTAGTATCAACTTAGGTATAATGAATTTAAAAACTTCAATATTTTTCAAACTATTATTGAATTAAATCAAACTATCGTTGAATCAATCCAACAACTATTTAAAAGAATTTATTTAAAACTTTATTTAATTGTAAGAAACAAATCAAATGAAACTTCCTAAGTCCAAAAACAAAACAATTACTTAAAATCGGTCAGCACGTAATTAAATATTTCCTCGCCCGACGTATTCCGCGACTAACCCCCATATTCTCCATTACATTTCCTTATATATCCAGCTTAAAATCAAAAGGCTTTAACTCCATTCCATACCTACATTACATTATGTTCTTTACCAACTCGTAAACCTATATGTAAGTAACACTAATTTCGAATGTAATTCTTCAATGTAAATATTTAGATAAAACCTGGTCCGCCTTCGCATCTGTCACTTTTCCTCACCCCGGCCAGGATCGAATTTAGTTAATTCCTTTAGAACGCCCTGCTGTTCCTTATTCTAGAATTGGAAATTTCGATTCATGTTTTTTTTCTGAAAATATTATCTATCGCTTATTCTTTGGTCGCCTATGAACTCGGGTATCTCGTAATTATAGCCACTATGTCATTATTGAATTTTATTTAAAGAAGCGCCTTCTTCACATCGTTCAATTTTAGAAATTCCCTTAGTCCCTGGTTATCTTGATATGCGATATCTTTTTATTTATGAATTTTCCGATGGTAACATGATTTTTCTCTGATCTAACATGTGAATATTCGATTAACGAATCTTTTCGCGCAATTTTCAATTGATCCTAATATTGGTGTAAACACTTTATAATTTCTTCCCCACCTCACCTGCCTGAGTTAATAAATATACCTTTCCAGAATGATTTTTCAATGTGTTGCACTGCTTCTTTCTGGTCTAGCTGTATTACACCTTTTGCATGTACCTGTCGTCTGCTTATACTTTCATCCGGGTCGTTTGACATCATCCTTAATTGATTTTTCACTAACTTTAATAATTTTATGTATTAATTTATTGGCGTTTTTACCTGCGATTTACCTACCCCAAACCTGGTAGATATGAGTTCGTTCACTTCTTTCCTGGCCACTCCCCCTTTTCCATTTCACTCTAACTCAATATCACATTAGCCTATTGTTTATTATGGGTAATAACCATTGGTTTTGTAAAAAACCGATATAAATCAGAGTTTATCGAAAACTCATTATTTTTTATTACTTTTCCTTAAATAAATATTCCTATCTTCCCTGTATAACCTTAATTGTTTGTTTGTCTCTTTATCACCCGAGTTTCATGTTCATCTGGTCGCTTAAATACACAATTCTTGTCGCCTTGTTTACATTAGTCATTGACAACCTCAAAATTTTACCTAAATGTATCGAACTATATTAAGAGTAGTAGTCCATATATCTCAATATTTCTATTGAATTCCTTCAGTTTAAATTTTATAATTGATTGATACATTTCTCATCTACATTTTCATAATATCTGATGTCCCGAATCTACTCAATTAATACCTTTTATCACCTAAAATCAGTCTAGTTTCACTCCCTTGTAATTATCTACGTTCCTGAAATTAGAAAATTGTACTCCTATTTCACATTAGTCCCGCCTAAATCGCCTCTTAAGTTTGCCGAAGTTTCCATACTGTATAATTCTTGTTTCTCCCCTTTTTCATCTATTGAAGCTATTGTTCTCTGAATTATTTTCTCTAATTCGTTGTTTTTCCGCTTAACCTTACATGACACGTCTTTCTGTCTAAATTCTAATGCAAACACACCTTTCCCAGTGCAAGATAAATCATCACTTTGTAGTTTTTTTATTTGTAATTAACATTTTGCGTATTATTTTTACTTTCTGTTTTCACTTTTCGATGGTTATTCATCTCTGCATTACCCATGTTTTCTTTAAAGTTCACGACCTCTTCTCGTCCTATTCGCCCTCTGGTGGAATATTTACATTATAGGCCGTCGATCTGAACCCTTTCGATTCACATAAATAATTAATATTTCCTTTGTCCTGTCACCACTAATTGTTGTTTATGTAAAACGCTCGTTTGATTGGTAACGTTTTCGTTGATCTGGCCCAATCCTGTGATGTTTATTTATAAGAGGGAACGCCTTCTTCCCACTGCCATCTCGTGGTTTTATGTTGCAACGAGTTTTATGAATCAAAATTATTGGATTATAATTCACTGTAATCAAACTCTCCACAAGTCGATAGATGTCGCCCCCTTAAGCTTTTCTAGCATGAAAGTTATGCATATAAAAAAAAAATATTTTCCAGGGTTCTATAAAAAGAAAATGATGATGGTTAGACCATTACACGGTGATGCAAAAAAAAAGGTTTTACCCCGTCGACTTTGAAAAAATAATGAAATATAAAATTAAAATTATAAAAAAAAAAAATAATTTTGCATTATGGTGGACTTTAAATTAAATTGAAAACGACCAATTTACGTTGAAACACAAATTTGAGTTATATAATTTAAAATATCGACCCGGAAAAGTTTTTTTTTTTAATGTTTTGTTTTTAAATTTTTTTACGTAGTTGTATTTACATAGCAAATTTTTTTTTTTTTTAAATACGGTTAACCCGCAAATAATTTTCTAAGTTGCCTTTAGAATTATGAAAATCATTTATTTTTTCATGGCTTTACTTCATAATTTAAAACAAAAATAAATAAAATACTTCTCATCCGGACTAGATACTTACTAAACCTTTAATTAAAAGAAATATATATATATGTCAAGCAGGTTCAAAATTAAGTTATGTATGAAACAGGCAGCGCAGCCGTCCCTCTTAACATCACTTTTAAAGAGTGTGCCGATTATACGTGTGTTAATTTATCAGGAAACAAAACTTTGTAGTTCCTCAACGTGTGCAAGATCCAATTTACCAGAAAGTTAAAAATTTAATTTCTCCTGTTTATTCATCGAGTACAATGATGAAATGATCAAACTTCAACAGGGGGAAGGATAAGAGTTGCCCTTCTCCACTTGGAATAAAAACGCCCATTATGATTGCAGGGCAAATTTATGTTCAGAATTTTCTATTTTAAGCTGAATCAAGCTGCTTTCTGCTTGGAAAAAATTCCGCCAAAGTTTCCAGTCAAAATTATCAAATAATGAGATCGTTCAATGGTAGGTACTAATTTATTAAATGTTTCGCCTTAAACTTATTTTAACTTTCGTCCCGAAACGACATAGACAACTTGTCAATTATTCACACATTTCAAAAGTTTATTTCAAAATCGTGCTAAATTTAAAATTATTCGAAACAGCAGAGTCCCTTCGACATTATGCACAGTACATACGAGTATATATTGTTTTTATACCGTATTTATATATAGCTTGTAAGCTTTATTATTTTAATGGAAAAATCGAGTTTAATAATTTAGAATAAGCTCATGTTTAGAGAGGGATCGCATGAGGTTTATAAAAGAAAGGACATTAATGTTCATAAGACGTGATCTCTGTTTTCCTAGTATTTATAGTCAGTTTGAAATAATTCTCGTAAAGAAAATAGGAAATTTTTCATGTTTATTTCTTCATTTAGAGGTTAGTTACAAAATTAAATACCCCAATATGAGTAATCCAGTAGGGCCTTGTTGAATTTAGTTTGTACCAGAGTTATTGATGTAAATAAAATAAAAAATAAAAAATGAATTATTTCTGTTCGATTGTGGACAATTTATTCAGAATGTTTTAGTAGTATTAAGTGACACATAATTTCAACCTAGACAATGTTTTATATTGGTAATTTGTTCATCCGTTCCTTTGAATATTATTAATGGAAAGTCATTTTTAGTACACACTTATTTTATTCAAATGATAATTAATATAGGACTAAGCACTGTTCCTTGTGGGATTCCAAATTCTGAACATTTGGGTTTGCTCAAATTCGTAATGATTTCAACGTATTAATTATTCAGAAATTTCTTAAACCGCGTTTTAACTATGACATGTATGCTATATAAAATTCCCTTGGTTAGCTTATACACAAACCTAGAAATTTATTTTTCGAGCATTACAGAATATCGAGGATAATTAAATTTACGTGATTGTATCTCAAGTGCACAATTTGAATAAACCTTTTTTTCCTGTTGTTATAAATATCCTTGAATAGTTGTAATAATGATATTGTTTAATTCAGCGGAACAGTAATCTGTCTGCCATATAAACAAATAAAATATAAAATCAATATAAAAAGACACATATATCACAATAAAATAATATGATGACAAAAAAATCGTAATATAATAAAGGAAATAGAATATAGGTGAACATTCAGCATTTGTATTAAAGTGGCTGTAGGAATCTCTCCATCAATAGTGTAGGAGCGGCAGGAGCGCGTTGTGCCACTGGACGAGAGTGTTCTCGAATTTCCGCAAGCTTTCCGGCCACTGTGGCACATCAAAGCAGCGTACCCATGTACCTTCCCTCTGCAATCGTCTGAGTTGTGTGATCTGGTGCACAGCAAAAAAACTCCTGATAATTTTGGCTATATCTTAATTTTCAGATTGTTCATCAATAAGACTTGGTGAGGTGTGTTTTTCTTTCAATATGGCATTGGTTTTATTCCAGAAAGATGTAAAGTTCTTGCAATGGAGGCTGTTTGCTTTTTGATCCATTTTGTTATGTTCGAGGTTTCCTAGACGCTTTTTAAACTCTTTCTTAAAATTTGATCTACTTTATACTCGGGATGGGTTGTCTATTCTGCACACAATATATGTGTGCATTTCTCGATGTTTCGTGGGGTAGGTAAATGTGTTCATTCCAGCTAGCTATAGATTTTCGTTATTGTCTAATTGTGGGCCTTCTCACTATATTAAACACACTTCTTGCTGAGGTGCGTAATGGTTGAACAATGCCTAATGCTTTCATATGGATCATCAATATGGGTTGCATTTATCATCGTGCTGTCTTCAATTATTGCGTCGGTCCCACGAATTATCTCAAGATGACTGATAAACAGTTGAACAGATCTGGAATCTACTCGCGCTTGACTTTTAGATTGCTATCGAAATGGATCCCCTACTGTTAGCGAACTAACGGTATACTTAGGTAGCCAGAGAGTTCGTAGATGCACTTTGGTCGGCGATCAGACCAGTCATACTTGTAATCAATATACATATTTTCGATTGCATTATGTACCACCCGAGTTAAGAGTCGTATACTTTGTATACTGAAGACAATACTTTGTAGTGTATAATGATAACCTTTTTACTATAAAAGTAAAATTCACCGCAAACAAATAAAACATTTTCTGTTTTATTATTTGTTAGTGAGTTAAATTTGCTAAACCCGCTTCATATTTGTCGCATAATGATTCTGCGATATTATTCTTTTTTTATGTAAATATCAGAATGCTCTTTTTACGAAGGACTTATCACAGAAAATTTATTTACGTGAACATTCCTGCTGAAACCATTTGTATACCACATGAAACAAATTATTAAAATGTTGCGACCTGACAATAGGTACACGCTTCTTTTGTTTAAAATTATTTTAGGTACTCAAATAAGTCTCAGAACTCTATTTTCACAAAACTGTACGCTGATCTCTAATTAGGTCAGTTAGATACTAAACCGCTTTTAACCTTAAATGGTCTACCTCTCGGAAGAAATTGCTTTGATTTTGTTTAGTTTAAAAATGGAACACATCAGAAAATATCGAGGAACATCTTCTGATAAAGTACCCAATTCGGTTACTGTTTAAAATTCCCGAAAGAATTCAAAGTTTTGTTCAAGCATTCAGAAAGATTTATTAGGCCCGAGTTATGTTTCAACTTTCAGGCGTAAAAAAATAATTCTGCTAAAACATTTCACGTAGGTATCATAAAATCATAAGTCAGACATGCTAAAGATAACAAAGCGGAAACAAGTGAGGCAAAGAATGCCAAAAGAAAACACGGTGTTGAGTGTTGTAAGTTTTTAATAATGTTTTGATTTTAACGATGTTTCCGTAATAATAATTATTACTTTCGTCGAGGTCTTTATAAAATATGACGTATGTGAATTTCAAGCGAAAGTAATGGTACCTACATATTATTTTTAACACATTTCTACGTAGCGTTTTGAAATAATATTAAAATTCTTAAAATTTTCACGTACACACGTAATTGAGTTGAAATACATAAGTATTTACAATTGCATTGCAAAATTGTTTAATTTAAAAAAAACAGATAACCAATTTATCCAGTATTTGAAATTTCAGAAAAACGATTTACTACAATTCACAGGCTGTGATTGTGTTTCGTAGATTTTTTTATTCCTTGGAATGCTTGAGGGTATTTTTGGGGCGCGTATCCAAAATTACGGTTACGGTATTTTATTACGGTTCAACATTGAAATGTTCCAACGTTGCTTATTTATGTAACGAAATTAGCGTATCTACAACATAGCTTTCATCGTCCCACGAAAATGCTATAAGAGATAAAAAATTACTATACACAAGAGAACTATAGTGGATATTAAAAAAAAAAAAACAAAAAATTGTTAAAATAAATTAAGTAAAAAAAAACTACTTTAAGAAGGTCAAAACAATCGCAGTTCAAGGTTATATAAAAGGAATGTGTAATATAAGGATGTATAATACAACCGTCAAAATACAACACCTTTTGTTTGTGCTAACATCTAAATAATTTATGATTGTTTATACAAGAATGAAATCATCCAAACGTAAATAAATATTTTATGGACGAAAACCGATAGCTTATTTATGTGTAAACAGGAAAAAAATTGAACGAGCAACAGATTTCAATCGAAGACACAACTTGTCAACAATTCTGGGAAATTTAATAAACTTTCTTTTATCTTTGGATTGGCATACATATTATTTATAAACTGGAAACATTTTGTTACTTCGAACGCGGTAATATTTTATAAATTAGTTGTAGCGAGGTGACGTAATAAAGACGCACTCGAGCGATTGGTCCAATGTCACCATCGGTTCTGTAAAGTCCGATCTATAATTCTCGATTCTTGATAAAAATGTGTGTTTTGGCATCTTAAATGCATAATTGTCACATAGTTGACTACCCACCCCTTCCTAACCGATCCGATTTTTATTGTCACTAGAAGGAGATATTGCCAGCATCAGTTCGATCTCAAGGTTTGTCGTGGGATAACAGGGGAGTTCAACGCCGCGACGTCAGAGCAGCTGGCCAATTCTGGATTAGTGAAGCTTCAGTGAGGTGAATTCAAGTGCTAAGAATATCCACGAACAAGGTAGGCTTATTCAATTTCCGTGGCATCCTCCCGTTTCTCTTCAATCCTTCTTTCAGATTTTTTTCTCATATGGTTCTCCAGATTAACTTCGCTGCCAGACCAGAATTGGGATTTTTTCAGAGCTAGCGAAACAATGTAACTGGAATACATTATTTTAAACCGCTCCTAGCTACACTACTTCAATATTTATTTGGAGTAGACTACATTGGTTACACAATTCGAGCTGAGGCGACCAACATATACTGTGTATTAGTGCATATTTATGTACTAACGATAGTGATGTCGTTGAGAAACCTTACCGAGAAACTGGTATTGTCTTGTATACGAGTACATCTACCCTTTGTTCTTAGCGAAAAAAGGACAATAAATTTTTACAGTTGTTTGAAAGGTTTTACAGATTTTTTGTTATTATCATGCAGGGTGTTAAGGGACGTATCTGTAAAACTTTAAATTGACGTTATTTGGAGTAAAACATGTAAATGAACTTTTGGTCACCGATGAAATTTTAAAATCAAAATAAATTCAGGAATCACCGGTTAAAGTAACTCAGGTACGTCTCTTAACATGCTTTATTAGTAACGTTTTTTTTTTCAATTTCACTGAAATTTTTCTTTCTACAGTCGAATTACATGTTTAAAATATGCAGTATGTCAGCAATGCATCTCTGTGAGCACTGTGTGTGCACCGACCTCCGCTGCAATATCTTTATCAACATAAAATTATTCATCTTCCATCCTTGCTGCACTAATTAAAAAAACTGAAATGAGGGCTTCAAATCTAATGTGGTCTAAATCCGATTTCGTTATCATTGGTGAAATCTAGTGTAAAACCTCCAAAATTATCTTAGTAACAAAGATGTTCCTCATTTTAGCATATATATTTGAACCTATCGTGTATCTTTGGTGCAGATCCGAATACTTTGCAAAGAAAAAATATCTTTAGGTCTAATTTTCTTAAAAAATCAACGTTGGTGAACTTTATTACTGACTGGTTTATTTTAGAACTACATCCCCTTAAAAAAACAATATTTTTTTGCTGAATCCTGTTAATTGCTAATAAACTTTGAACTTCAAACCCCCCCGGGAGGCGAGCAAATATTCCAAATTTCACCTGTAGTCAAATATTGATTAAATATGAATTACAAACATTGATTAAAAACTTTTCCGATGATTTTTTTGTACAATAAAATACCATAAAATCCCAATACTAGAGCTTCGTCAAAAGCTAGCTACATGTTACACTAACGCCTCTAGCGGTCTGCGATGTATATTTATAATAGAATTTATGTAGTAATTTATATAAAAAAGAATAATAAAAATGATAAAGATAACATTTGTTAGAATTTCTGTATATATTATTGAGACCAGATTTATGTCAGAATTTAACATTAAAGACAACTTTTTGGAATGACTGCTATTAATTATTTTTCAAAAAATATTCAATATCCTCATTAAAGCATATATAAATACAGAATATTGATCAGAGTTGTGATATGCTAAGCAAAATGTGAAGTTTATAAATCAGATATTAAAAAAAATCCTACATTTACCTAAGTATTTCGTTCCCTTTCTAACCCATTATAGACCGAGTGCGAGCGGCGAGGCTTATGACTGTTAATACAAAGCTAATAGCCTCAATAAATATTTTTTACGTATTGGTTAAAAAGCAGTAAAGCCATGTGTATGTTACCTAATATTTAGTTTATGATTTTCGATTTCTGTTATTTATTTACGTAAAATGAAGAATACATTTCATATAACATTCATTAAAACGTATGAAAAAAAAAACAATTCGTACAACTTACGCCGCTAGATGGCAGTAGCTCGTAAGTTGTCATCTTAATGTTTGGAAAATGTCAGAAGCTGGACGTATTAGTTATTCTAAAGTATTTGATAAATGTAATTGAACCGTTTGAATTATGGGCACCGTAAAGACACAGTCCCTCCAATATTCACTAAAAACGTGCTACCGGCGTTAATCAACACGTAATTCAAATTTATTTCATAACCAAAACGCAACATGTCTAAAGGTTTTTATCGGAATTGCTATTATTTCAATAATATCAAACTTTGTCATTGTTAAACGAAATTTTATGTATATAAAGATACAGCTTGTTCATTAGCTTCGTCCAGATTGACCTATACAACACACTGAGCCGTTCCCAACCAGCAAATGAATAATTATTAATTGATAAACTAAAGTTCTTAAAAACTTAAGACAAGATTTTTGTGCATAGCGCAAAGGGTAACAATTATTATTTTTATAAACAATAATTATTAATCTAAAACACAAATTGAAAAAACCTTCCTAAAAAACCTAGTATATATTGATTAACTTGGCGGGTTTGCGATAAGCCGACGTAGCTCAACGGTAGAGCATCTAACCGGACATTAGAAGGGTGCGGGTTCGAGTCCTGCCGGCGACATTTATCTTTGCTCGGAAGGTTTTTTCAATTTGGATGAGTGTTTTAGATTAATAATTATTGTTTATAAAATAATAATTGTTACCCTTTGCGCTATGCACAAAAATCTTGTCTTAAGTTTTTAAGAAGAACTTTAGTTTATCAATTAATAAATATTTGACAAGTCAAAGTAATTTTCACCAATAAAATGTAGACATAATTTGTCTCGACGCCATCTATTTGAGGGATTTAGCCGTTACAAGCCTTTCTCATACTATTAAAGTTGGTTGTTTACAGGTGAAAAATATAATAAAAAACAGTAATTATTTAATGAAACACTAGTATATATTGATTAACTTGGTGGGTTTGCGATAAGCCGACGTAGCTCAACGGTAGAGCATCTGACCGGACATTAGAAGGGTGCGGGTTCGAGTCCTGCTGGCGACATTTATCTTTGCTCGGAAGGTTTTTTCAATTTGGATGAGTGTTTTAGATTAATAATTATTGTTTATAAAAATAATAATGAATAATTAAGTCGTCAAAAGAGCAAATTTAAAGCGTACGAAATCGTGAGGAGTATTCGGGCCTTTCCATTATTGTTCAAGAATTAATTGCCTTACTTGCTAGTTGGGAGCGGCTCAGTGCGGTGTTCGGCTCAATCTGGACGAGGCTATTGATGTAGCTTCATGGTAATTTGTCAAGTAAAAGTTTTATCCAATATTTCATCATTCCAGAGTTGTAAATTTGCCTCAAGTTTTATTTTATCTTTGATAATAAATAATAACCTAAGAAGATAAGATCTTTTTGTTGAACGCACATGAAATAGAACACTTGCTTTTACCGGAAAACAGTGTTTGTTTTTTTAGCGAAGTATTTTTGGTTCCGCCGCTAATATTTTTACACATACACCGGTTGGCCGGAATATTTTACTAATTTTACATAATAATGTACATTAGACACGTACGCTGTGTGCACGGAAATTTGCTAATAGCTTTCATTCCAGACATATATATTTCAATGTCCATCTTTACACTTTAACTCGTTAATCAATTTCAAAATACATAAACTTGTATTAAAAACACTACTGTCAAAAATAGAATTATTCTTTACAAGTTAAAGGATTTTTTAATATTGAATTGATTTACTTAAACATAATGATTTTAAAGATTGCTGGAATTCGTTCATAAGCATCGTTCAAAGAAATATTCCAAATCTCTCAGAATAATTCATAATAAAATTCCTCACAATTGTAAAAAAGAACCTTGGATCACTCAAGGTCTTTTAAAAAGTATAAGAATTAGAGACAAATTAGACTTAAAAAAATCTACTTATACTTTCCTGACTAAATCTTTATAAACATTATAGAAACATTCGTCCAAACTTTTAAATTTACAATAGGTAACTATTACAAACATCGGATTAAAAAGTGTAAAAATATATCCAAACATTTTTCGAAAATTATTAAAGAAATGACATACGCTAACAATAATATATTTTTTGATCGATAAAATATTCGAAAATATCATTATCAATGAATACAAGATCAAACAAAGAAGCTCACTTTCAGAGGAAGTTGAAAATTTTATTAAAGTTTTGATTAGTAGTTGATTAAAACTAAATCGAAGAAGGCAGGATTCTTCTGGGGATTTTCCGTGCCGTAGGACACGAACTCACTTATCTGATTTGCCTGTGTGCACACGGACCCGAATCAAATTTCGTCACAAGTAAATTTGAATAAATAAGTTATACACATTACAATTTAAATTATTTTCACTAACCGGTTTCACTTAACTCAAGCTTCATCAGGGTAAATATAATAACTGTTATTATATTTACTCTGATGAATCTTGAGTTAAGCGAAACCGGTTGGTAAAAAATAAAATATATTCGTGGTTTATAACAACGTGTTTCATTTAATTAATACAATGTCAAACCACAATGTGATTGCTTCTTACGAAAAAAAATCAACACATTTGTTTAAAACCTCTATTATTTAATATATTGAAATCACGGAATACTAAGGATATATAAATAACAATAATTTTTCCAGAGTTCGCCAACCATCTCATTTCAACCGATCATACTTTTAATAAAGATACAGGGGTTAAAATTCTTTAATTCTTTCAAAAAAAAATTGTGATAATTTAGAAGCGTTTGAAATTAGAAAATTTCTAAATATTAATTCTACCATATTGAATTACCAACTAAATTTATCTTATTATCCTATTCTACATATTTTTCCAGTGAAACCGCTCCTGAAAAACCCTTAACTACCCCTTCACTTTTGGTCGCCTCTAATTCCAATAGTGTATATTTATGTATGTTTGTCATTATTTTGTATCTATGTTAGTGTCAATTTTATTCTGATGAAGGAAGGGTACTTCCGAAACCAGTAGATCAATATATTAAATTGAAGTCGTGTAAAACAAATATATATTTGTTTATATTGTAAATGAGTTTTATTTTGAAAATATGCATCTCACGTCTTTATTTTTATTTTTGAATCATTAATGACATTCGGCTTTTACATAGTATAAGACAAAGAAAGAGCCCTTATGAACGAGCGTAATAACAATGGTTCAAGAAATTAGGACTGAAGAAAGAAAAAAAACAAAGAAAAAATATTATTAAAATAAAATGAAGCTAATAATATTTTATATTAATTGATCATAATTTTTCTGTACATGATAAATAATTATATTTAATTACTAAACACAGCATTACAATAGGTAGATATATATGTTTAATATTTCGTAGTAAGTAATAAATTTACAGAAGAAAATCTACAGTGAGTATATCAGAGCAGATAAATGAGTTTGTGTCTCCTTTTTATTATATTGGGTTGTAGTAGAACCTTTGTTTAGGTATTTTATTAGATGTAAGACATAAATATGAACGAATTATGAACTAGGCACGTAGTTTACTCTAGCAAAGATTTAGGAAGAAATGAACTGATGTACCAACTGTACCCTAGCAATGATGAAGGAGGAATGAACTCGGAATATAGGCTACATAAGATTTATAAAGAAAGTTTCAAAGAGTTGCACCGAGATATTTTAGAAAGTTTGCGGGAATTGCTAGATAGGTCTTTTAGGTTTGAGGTAGATTAGTTTTCAAATTTTAATGAAAATGATAATAACCATTATATTTAAGTAATAACCATTGACAATTACAATTGACTTTGGGTTTTGCCTTGGGGATATTTTTATTAGGGTATTTACGAGTGGGATGGGATACTTATTTTAATATCTATTATAACAAAGGGATGCTGGGTGACATTGTCTGGTCAAAGGATTGAGGTAAACAATAGCTAGGAATTTGAGAAGTAAGTAGACAGTTAAGGTCTGATGGGTAGGTATATAATACTGTAACTGCGATAAATTCTATACATCTGTAATATGCGCATACATATTACCGAAGTTTTGAATTCTATGCAACGGAGTATTAAAATGTGCAGCCGTTACAGTATTGTTGCAATAGAACGGTAACGATAATCTTGTATTTCTGGTTGAAACACGAATACTTATTAGCTGAATTAAATTAATTGTCTTCGTGGATAATCAGACAAAAGGAGTGTTGCCGGAAATGGGTAGAAAAGACAAGAAAGAATTGAGAATGAAGTGAGGGATGGGGCCACGGAAACCATGAGTTCATAGAGCACCGGCAGTCAAGTTCGGGAGAGGATAGAGTCAAGATTTAGGAGGAGTAGGAGGCAGTTGACCGGGTCAACGCTCCCCACCCTGCGGCTTGATGCTGGACAGTAGTTGGTTGAAGTTCGGGGACACAGGAGTGTCAAGATCGAGGCGGAAGAGAAGGCGGCTTATCTGTTACGTGTTCTTCAGTCCAGTGGCGTTGAATGAAGCACTCAAGTTAGCGACAGAATTCTTGCATTCATTGAGGCAGGCTCTTGTTGACTAATTTTTATATGTTATATAGGTTAGTCTACTTTTTCAAGTATAAGCACCCACTCTAGGTTAGGTTTTATTTATTTAGATATTTCACGAAAGCGCTGGTGGTTGACGGAACACTGGAGAAGGAACCGAAAAAGTAATTCAGTGAAATCTGAGAAAGAATTCACTTATCAGCTATAAAAAAATAGTTAAACACATAAAACCGCCTCAATGAAGAGTACGAAGTGAAGAAACACAAATAGGAAAAAAAAACCGGATACTAGAAGGTAAATCATAACCAGTGAGAACTAACTAGTATGAAGATCAAATGCTTTGAACGCATGGCGGGTCAGGGTTGATCTAGCACGGCAGTCAGGAATTTTCCTCTCGGTAATATAGGTAAGGCGGGAAGCGAGTACTTCAAGAAGCGGGACACAAGAAGCAGCGGAAAACGGGAAGAAAGAAGCAGTGGGAAGCAGAAAACAAGAAGAAGCGCGAAGCAGGAAACAATAACAAAATACGAAAAATCAGTAGACGGGAATCATGAAACAGTTGAAACGTTGCTTGAAATGGCTTTTAGCCGTGTTTGGTGACCAGATCTGAATAGCTAGGTATTTCCTACCTTCCTCTTCACTTCTCCTTCCCCTCCCCAATACCTTCAGCCACAAAATTCGCCAAGTTGGGATACCATAGTCTCACTGGCTCCAGACGGTTGGGAGCAGTTGGGACTCTTGTGTGGTATTCATATAAAAAAAAGCAACACAACGTTTCGATTAAACATGGTCTTTCACGAAGGCGATACTGACAGCATACTACATATTATTATTAATGAGTAAATTGTGAAAAAATACAATTTAATCAAATAAAATTTACTTGTCCAAGCCGGTACTTGAACCTGCGACCTCCGTATTCTAACCAAGGATCGTAACCACTCAAGACCGTCATACTGTCGGGTACCCGCTGTTACACCCTGTATACGAGTAACTACATCTTTAAAAATTCATTAAATTTTTCAAAAATTCATTTCGATTGATGGCATTTTTAGGTTCTGAAAATTTACTGGTGTTTTATTTGAAGAGAATTTAGAAGAAGTAGAGAATAAGATGAAATAAGCATGCTACCTGGCGATAAGTGAATAAGTTTAAGAGATCAAGTAGTTTTCCATTTCAAACGACTCTCATTTCATCAAACCATTCTCGCCTTTCAATAAATTTCTAATGAAGAGCAATAATGAGACTTCCTCTCGTAAGACCATTTGAAAATTTGATAGAATTCTACGCGGAGGATGTTTGTGACTTACTTATCAACTTCCCACGGATCTGACAGAAGTTACACTGATTGTAATACTCGTATTTCTCATTTCCTTATTAACCTTCAGCCTGTTCGGAATTATTTTTACACAAACGTAATATCACCACATGTTAAGTAAATCAAGTAGCAGTAATAATAATAATCGGATGATTTTTATAGCGCCGTTTTTGTGAAAAATCACCTCAAGGGCGCTGTACAAATCTTACTTCCTATTCTTACATTATTCCTATATTAATTAATTTTTATTTTTTTGGACACTATAATTACACATTATTTATAGACCATATAGGTAGGTACCCCATTTATCGATATTTTCAAGACCTGCGTGGTCAAGCGTTAAGATCCTCGGCTATGCACACAGATGTCGCGGGATTAAATCCCGGTGGGCACAAATATGTTTTTACTTAGTTAAAATGAGTTATTTTACAGTTATTTAATATAAATAAATTATATTATATTTTTTTGTACATTCCGGAGTAGAAGATGCTCTCAGTATCATCCTGGTGAAAGGCCACCATTGAGAATCGAAACGTTGCTTGAATACGCTTTAGCCATGTTTGGTGACCAGATTATGAACAGCCAGGCACTTTTCCATCTTCCTCTCCTCATTTTATTTTCCTCCCTACTCCAATCAGTTTCAAAAAATACCCAAAATGGGAATACCACAGATCCACTGGGAATTCTTCTATGTTACGACGGTGTCAGGATGAAATTACACATAGATGAATTACACGTACCAATATTAAATTCGCGTAATTACACATGGATGGAATTGCACTTGGAGAGAATTACACCTTTTTTAATTACACCTATCATCCAATCTCAAAAAAAAAAGATTGTTTTACATTTGTACATGTACTGTACATAAAAAAACATTTGCCAACGATTTATGCAAAATACGAAAATTTATAAAACACACTAAAAAGAAACTTAATACATATTAAAGCAAACAAACTTGAAAATGTACTGATCTAATTAAAATTGTCCCAATTGTTAATATTTCTATTTTTGATAACGACAATTCGTGGTGGAATTTCATTATATGGATTGATTAAAACCATTTTGTTTTATATTTCCACTTCTAATAGTAAGCAGTTTAGGGAAAAAATTGTACCAGTCTGAAGATGGACATGATGGGGTGAAATCTAAAAATAAAAAAGTGGAAAAAAAAAATTAAATCAATCCCAATTGGTATTTTCGAATATTAGTAAAAATAATAAATAAAGCAGATGTTTCGCAAAACCTATGTTTTTTTTATGTGAAAATTATTTAGCATTGAAACACTCTAAAATATACTAATTAAAAATATATATTTTCAAAGTGTTTTATTCCAGTAAGTATGTGTTTATTGTCTTTATGTGTAATTTCATTCATGTGCAATTCTGGCAAGGAACGAAAATTTCACTCGCTTCTGCAGACACTGCGCAGAAAAGACCCACAATGGACTCCGCTCCGAATCGTTATCTTACTTTAACAAACTTTACTTTTCTACGCAGTGTCTGCATTAGCGAGTGAAATGTTCGTTCCTTACCGGACCGCCAGGGAGCGGGATAATATTGGTACTTACGTGTGCTTTCGTTACATAACCGTAACAATCTAAGAGTAAGGATACTTAGGTCTATTGTTATAACAGTTGTAATGAATTACGACAATGTTACACCCAATACCCATGTTTAGAGTGACAACGAACATTCGTGATAAGTTGAACAATTATAATTATTTCTCCCAAAGATGTAATGTGACTTTGTAATCTTATATATTAAATAAATAAAAATTACTTTCTTTAAAACCACTGCATTTAATATGTAAATATATAGATGTTTCGGAAGCAAAGCTTCTCTTGGTCAGGATGAACAATATACCTACTAAAAATAATGACAAGTATAGGCAAATAATAAGAAAATAGAAGAAACTAAAATTAAAAATAACTGATTGAAGTACGTAAGTAATTAATTAAAAATGTTAAAAATTATATCAAGTCATAAAAAAAAAATAATAGTTATGATTCTAACAACATTATATAGACAATATTATAAATGCAGTTATTAATGTGAAAATATATTAAAAAGACAAGTATTTAAAAAAAATTGAATGTTAATAATATTTAATTGACTATTAACACTTTTTCTAATTTCTAAAATATCAAATTTATCTAATTGTAAACTAGTTGTACTTGTATGAAACATTTGTAAACCTTCATTTATGTCGATTTGTTTCAAAAACATGGTTGTCAAATTCAGAATAATTAGTATCACTAAACACCTTAGGTGCTCCTTAAATCTAGAATTAAAATTTCTTGTAGTCTTTCCCATACAAAAAAGTTACAATCGTTACAAATCAATTTATTTAAAATATCATCTTTACCCTAGTTAAAATATATTTTTTTAGTTTATTAACATTTACCCCTGATCTTATTTTCTCAACAAGCCTCTTCTTTGCAGTCCAAAAACACAGACTATATTCATCTGCGGCGGGATCACAATTCGATAGATGGCGGCGGATTACGGGTGCGAATTGACAATGCATAGAGAACAAAATCACAGCGGATAATGATGCTGATCAATTATTTGGGTCAATACTAATTTCGCAACTTGTTCATGTACAAGCCCCAGTAGAGAGGAATGCATGTACAAGATTCCAATATTTGCTGATTTCATAACACCCTACTTTTCCATACTTCATAATACTTGGGACGCAACCAAAGGAATATAATACCTATCTTGAAAAGCATCCTGTGATGAATAATAAATGTTCCTCCTGTATGGCACATCGTCGTCCGCAGCACAAACGGGCGTATTTCATATTTAGAAAATTACCAGGAGAGCCAAAACACTGTTTTATACCGGATTCTTATACATTTTATTACGTATTTTGCTAACGAGTTTTTAATTAAACACTTTCTTTATCCCATTAGCGAAATATCTAATAAAATTTATAAGAATCCGACAAAAAAAAAACAGTTTTTTATCTCTCCTGAAAAGTTGATAAATATGACTATCACTTGTTTGCGTTATGAGTGACGAAATATGTACATATTATATAGAGAACCTTTCTATTAAAATCTAGATGCTGATGACCTCTGTGGCAGGGCCGTAAGCTTTTGGATCTGGGTTTGGAGGTCGCGAGTTCACAACCCCAATTAAGAATGACTAATATAGGTACCTACATAAGTTTTTTTTTACACATAGTATTGGTATAACTGTAATTACTTTGTGTTATTTAAGTACTTCTCCATATTAATATCATGATATAACTGGAGTTGATTACTTTAGCTTGTTTATTTACTAATCTATATTATAATCCCTTTCTGTCACTTGTTAAATTACTTTCGACCGTAATGCTTTAATAAATAACTTAATATCCGAACGTCGTTGTCATTTATAACACAGAATACAACACGTAGATCGACATTTTTACACGTACGACGTAATTTCACTCCCTATCATGAAATTTACTTGCCTCATTAGTTCGCAGCTCATTTGGTCACCTCACTATTCAATTCACATTAAAAATGTTGAAAGAAAGTTTTTACTATTTATTAATTAAGGTACGTTTTACAATTTAGACTCGTTTCTAGGTATGTTTTTTTGGTAAGTTTTAAAATTGTATAGCATTTTTAATATGCATTTTATATTAAAAAAAACAATTGAACTTAATTACAATAGTAATAGATGCAAGTAATTCAGTCGGTGGAGACACAAAATAATGCACTTGAATTAAGATTTAAAAAATTATTTTGCACGTAAAAATCACAAGAACTACACGACGCCTGTTCAAAGTTATTTAATGTGACATTTGCCAGTAGATACTGCCAACCCTATGATGTCATTTAACCATTTTTCTTATTTATAAATAACCCATACTGAGAACCTATAAGCTATTTCATAAATTAATGGTTTTGGTTTTAAAAAAAAAAATTGGTATCTCCCTCAACTGAAATAGTTTATTTTATTTTGTACGTTGGCAGTACCTATCGGCAAAGGTCACATAAAATAAATTTTAACATGTCGTGTTGTGATTCTCTCAATTTGAAAGAGTATGCATTTTTGTGAAATAACCGTTTCTTATCGTAATTAAGTTCTATAGAAATGTTTATAAATAAATAAAATTCGTATTAAAAATGATATTCAATTGTAAATCATTACTGTTCTTTTCTCTCTTTATACCCAAACTAAAAACCTAATAAACTATTTTAAATACAATACCGTATATTACTTATATGAAAAGGTTTTTAGGTAGTTAGTTGGGGTTAAAAGAGAAAACACAAAAAATTAACTAACAAATTCTATACAAAAACTTCAAACTTTACTAAGTTTTAAATTAATTTATATTATTATTTTCCATCTCCGCCGACGCAAAGAGTTGTTTCTCGTTGTAATTCAGTTATAACGAAGTGTTATTTAAATAATCTACGCGTATTAATAACGAATCTGAATTGTAATATTTATATTAGATACTGAAAAAGATTGAATACTTGAAGATCAAAGAGACAAAGATTGACGCGATACATGCTACCTTTTAAAAATTATAAATTCGGATCTCCATTGTTACGAACTTCTGAGTCGTGTCAACACAAGCATAAGGACCTCTTTCTATGTCACCGTTCACAAACAAAATTATGTAGCATACTCGCTAAAAAAATCCTCGCTTACTAGTTTAGTAAACGAATATACAAGTCCAGTAATATCGACAATTTTAATATGGCAAATTCGATGTTCAAAACTATCTAACTGTTTCATGTCAAAATATTGTAATTTATATGAAGTAATTCTTTGTTTTATGCAAATACCGTAGAAATACTAAGCCGCTTTATTATTTTTTATTAATAAAGTGGTTTTAAACAAAGAATTTTTTATTAATTGATAAACTAAAGTTCTTAAAAACTTAAGACAAGATTTTTGTGCATAGCGCAAAGGGTAACAATTATTATTTTTATAAACAATAATTATTAATCTAAAACACTCGTCCAAATTGAAAAAACCTTCCGAGCAAAGATAAATGTCGCCGGCAGGACTCGAACCCGCACCCTTCTAATGTCCGGTCAGATGCTCTACCGTTGAGCTACGTATTTATTTTATTAGAGCATCTGACCGGACATTAGAAGGGTGCGGGTTCGAGTCCTGCCGGCGACATTTATCTTTGCTCGGAAGGTTTTTTCAATTTGGACGAGTGTTTTAGATTAATAATTATTGTTTATAAAAATAATAAAGAATTTTTTCATTAAATTATAATGTCCTGACACAAAATGAATGCTTTCTTTGATAAATCAAATTATTTTTTCTGATTATTTTTGACATTTGAAAAAAAAACTCTATTCTACATCATTTTAATATAAGTAATTATTGAATGCAAAAAGTGTAACCATTTTATGTAATGTAAAAGCTCGATGGGTGTAATAAATAGTAAATAATTAAATAATTACCATAATATTGGACATGTATATGAGTAACTCGTTCCAGAGAGCTCTAAATTTAATTTATGGGTTTAGCTACTAGATCTTAATGGCGAGATACATACCAGCCTTCCTCTTCCCATTCTACTTCACATTTAATTAAAATGTTCATGTTTTGTGAGTACAACCAGTGAGACTATGGTATCTCCGTTTGGGGTATGTTGTGAAGCTGAAGGTAGTGGGGAGGGGAAGGAGATGGGGAATAGGAATTTGCTAAAGTACCTGGATATTTAGATGTTATCACCAAACATGGATAAAGCCATTTTAAACAACGATTTTTTCGATTTTTCATGGTGGTCTTTCACCAGGACGATACTGGAAGTGTCTACCAATATATATTACTATATATTATTGTAATTGAATAAATTGTGAAATAACGTAAGTCAGTCAAGTAAAATTTACTTGCCAGGCGAGGTTTTTAACCCGCAACCTCTGGTTTTCAATTCGTAGCCGAGGATCGTAACCACTCAACTACGAAGCTGCACATTCAGGAACCTTACAACATCCCCCAAACTGAGGATTTTTATATTTTACTGGATCCAGGCAGTTAAGAGACTTGTATCGTTTCACGTTTAAAAAAACCAACGCCATTTGAAGTAGTGTTTAGAGCCACGGATCTTACCCTCTGCCAACATCGATAATTTATGAAAAGCCTAAAGTCGTAAGAAGGCTTTGATGTTCTTTTATTGCGAGGCTCTAACGCCGGAATGGCGGTAACACTATATCAGAGGATGGAAATAAAAACAAGCTCTCTTGTTTAACAACCCAACTCGGAACACGTCACTGAACAACAGCCACCGCTACACTCAATTACAGCCAAAACTAGGGTTAGAACTCACTCTTACGTTAAAACCATGAACAAAAAAAAAATATTTAAAGAAAATAATAAAACAAGCATTAATTTTTCCCTCCTCTAATACACCAGAGGAAAAATTAGAATTAAAATACTATTTTGCTTGGATTCAGCACGAAATACAGGCTGAAAAAAGGTATGAAAAGGCTAGGCTTCATATAGAACAAACAAAAACTTTAATTCCTTACAAGCCATTAAACCAATTTGAAAATATCACATTAGTTTGATAACCCCTTTATCCATAAGAAAAACCCGACAAAATACACTATTCTACAGCAGGATACCAAAGCTCAACCGCATACGAGTATATAGAACATTGTCTGATGCAGCGGTTTCACACTACGGGAAACTAATACTTTACAGATATTGACATGATTAACGTAAATTTGTTGAATTTTGTGAAACATATTAAACATTTGTTGTACCCTATATCTGGTATTTTTTTTAGTTTTTTTGTTTTTTTTTTTTGTTTCATGTACTTTAATTTCTTGTACCTATTTTTAACTAATGTAATTTTATTTTTTAAATTTTTTCTACATGTTCATAATTATTGTTTCTCATGTGAAAGATGAACTAAAATAATGCATAACCCGCGGCTCGCGAGATCATTTTGTGCGGCTCGTGAGCCTTTTCGTACGGCCCACTTGGGTAAATAAAATATGTAAAAGTTTACGGTAAAAAATATTTATCTTTACAAATAAAATGTTTTAGAGGCTGTCATTAAAGTTTTGAATCGGTCGCTTAAAGTATACAGCTTTTTAAAAAACATAAATGTTATTTTTAAATCGATACCATTTTGTGGTTTGACCTAGAGGATAGAAATTTTTAGCGAATTTTTAAAGAATTTCGTTTTATGAAAATCCAAGACATTTCTTGTCTAAATTTTTGTTTTGAATTTTAACTTTCCGAATGAAAAAATGAATGCTACTTATTGATTTTTTACTTGGTGCTTTTTTCGTGGGCCCTGTGATTGATATGCTTAATGGATTTCGTTTTATAAGAATGAGGTTTCAAATATTGTTTTTGATATCAAATAAGTAAGTGACAGAAGAGATTTTGTTTATTATTATTTAATAGCAATCGTTCGGGGTTCCGGAGATTTGCTATGATCAATTATTTAACGTTTTTCGTTCTGATTTACTAAATGTGACAGATGTCGCAGAAACTTTTGTCTAAGTATCTATTTTCCAACAGCTGCCGAAATTTATAAGCATTTATTTTCATGTTTCTTAATATTTCAGAATGATAGAATCTGGTTTGGATTTGAAAAATAAGATATTAAATATTAAGATAATTTTTTTTCCGTTAACGGTTCCAAAATCTGTATGGGGTATATTATGGATACGGTGCGAAAAACAACGCTTTTTTCATTCGTTGATTTTACATTTCAGGTATCTCATGTGCTTTGTTTGGATATTGTATTACAGCTTATGGGGTTTGAATTTCTGAATCGTTTATTGTCACCTCCGATACCTTGGCTGAAAAAGGATGTCCCGGATAATTCCACGCGAGGCCGCTAAAACATGCTTCTGATGCTTCCCAGGAGTGGGAATAACAAAATGTTGAATCCACTGGGAATACTTACTGCGCTAACTTTATTTAACTTTGCACAGTGTACGAGTATGTTTATTATTGGTTTAATTACTGTAAATGAACATAATTTTTATTTTATTTTTATAAAGATAATTAACTGCCTCGGAGGAAATGTTAATGTTGTATACATGATCTAAAATAAGTTTAGCAAGTATTATTTGACTTTTTTAATTATTTTTTTTAAAAGAAAGATAAATATTCCCTGGTTACGAATAACCGGACAATATTTGAAAATCTCCTACTACCATCACAGTAAGCGGAAGATGTTGTTTGTGTCGTAATGGAGGACTTAGCCAGCCAAGGAATTGAACTCACGACGCCTGGGTGAGACCCAAACGCGATGCCAATTCAGCCACTGACCCGTCAATGACTTTACAAAATATACTTTAATACTGGTTAAATTACTGTAAAAGTATATTATAAATTAACAAAATAAATCCATAATAATTAACTGCCTCTGAGAAAATTTTGATATTTTCCACATGAATAATTTTAACACGGATTTTTTACGTAGTTTTAAAAACATTAATTAAAAAAATTGTTTCCCAATAACATTTACCAAAAAAGTGTTTAATATATATATCGTAAGGGTTGCTTCAAAACATTAGGAGACAAACAGCATTATTTTAACTGAAAAATAGCAGAAAAAAACTGACATCAAAACATTTACCAGTTTTACTACTAAAGTAAAGTCGCTTATAACTTAAAACCATCATAAATTAGTTATTCACCTCACTCACTAGTTTGGTACTTTTCCTTCCGGAAGGGATGCACCAACGAATTATCTAACAATAATGCCCGTACCGTATTTTGTACAGCACAATAGAAACAACAAGTAACCCACGGCGAGTTTTCAACTATTAAAATCGTCAGAACTTGGAAATTGAAGTTGAGAAAAGTTACCATTTTCGTTAGAAATGTGTTAAGTTACCGGAAACATTTTTGAATTGATGTTATGCTAGGTTACACGTAGTCAGTAGAAAAAAAATTATAAGTACCGTCAACACGTGCCATCAAGTAAGTGATTTAGTAAACTTTTGTATCTGTGGTCTATTGTTATGGATTTCCAAACAGCGCGAAAATAGCCTCCACCTAAGTACAAAGATGTGCGCGCAGCGTGGAAGGGGTTACTTAACCGAAAACATAGAAATTATTCTGATCGATGTAACTAAATTGCTACCTACCACTTAACGCACTGTTCACATGCCGCAGTGACCATTAAAATTAACTTGTCATTATCACTGTCTTTGCCATTGGCTACTTGTAGCCTAGTCATTAGAACCTCTGCATATTATTGACCTAGAAAGGATAGGTGGAATTGCAAACATATTTCCTGTACACTACTGTATGAGAGTACTTACAACTTCTCTAAATGGAATTATTCCTTAGGGTTTCAATGAATGTTCAGCTAAACTCGTACAATGTTGATCAAGTCATTTATTCAAAACTCTATCGCTATGTAGCTAACTGCTGAACTGGCCACTAATAATTCCTATTTCGACAGCCAATAAACACGTGTAGTGGTAGCGAATGTAGTGGCACTTACATAACCCATACGGTCACCGATTTTCACTAATAAATTCGTTATCTTCCGGTTGTTTGGGTAGATTAGATTATCTCTTATTATTCAGTATTTAAATCATTTTACTTGTTTCGTATTATAACTTATATTGTTAATTTTGATCATAAGTTATTATAATAGTTTTGCAATTAATCAACTATTGTTAAATATTGGCGAGTTGTTTCATTAACCTAACACACCCTTCTTTGACTTCCGTCATATTAAATACGCGCAACTTATAGGAATCAATAAAAACATAATGTAATTTTCAATGACCTAGCTGAGCAATCACACGTGTAAATTGCCATCTCAACACAGGCGTTTCACGCCTAATGAGATGGGTAATTGTACAAATGCCCATAATAAATGTTTATATATTTAACTTGCTGATTTGTACCCGGCCGTGCTCGGGATTTTTTTAATTTATTTTTTAGAATAAAATTATGATGTTTTGAATTCTTGCTTATCGTTTAGATGCGATATTTGATTTAACAGCGATCTACTATCTCTAAACAAAGAATTTAAAAAAACAATTATTTCTTTCCAAAAATGTTTTTTCAAAACATATTTATATAAAAAAAGTTCATAAGTAGGTGCCTACTTCTGTTTATCCTCGTATATTTGTCACATTTGCTATGTAAATATGATTGCATAAAATAAAAATAAAAATAAATCATCAAAAAAAAATTATTTTTCAGGTTCATGTTTTAAATTATTTACAAATTTGTGTTCCAACATAAATAGGTCGTTTTTAATTTAAATTTAAGTCAATTAATTGATAAACTAAAGTTCTTAAAAACTTAAGACAAGATTTTTGTGCATAGCGCAAAGGGTAACAATTATTATTTTTATAAACAATAATTATTAATCTAAAACACTCATCCAAATTGAAAAAACCTTCCGAGCAAAGATAAATGTCGCCGGCAGGACTCGAACCCGCACCCTTCTAATATCCGGTCAGATGCTCTACCGTTGAGCTACGTCGGCTTATCGCAAACCCGCCAATTATTATTATTATTATTAATAATTATTAATTATTAATTATTAACTTAGAATTTCGGCCCCTAATGCAAAATTCAGTTTTATATAAAACAGGCCGTGCAGCCGTTTCTCTTAATAATTTCCGAAAAGTCTTTTCGGTTATGAAACCCCCCACCCCACTTCACTACATACAGCGAGAATGACAATGAAAATGTTTGGAAAACTATTAATGGTCGTCCGAAATGAGAATTTTTTTATAGTCATTCTTTAGCACAGTTATTTAAGTTTCTGGGTTGGTTAAAATATATTTTCTTCCGGAAATACGTCCGGCTTTACCCTACTGTCTAACGTGAGAAGTGAATTAATTACTTCATCTAGCTGATGTGTACCCGGCTTTGTTGGAGATTTAAAAAAAAAAAATGTAGTTGCGAATTTTTTAGCTTGTCCTTTTGGTGCCATGATTGATTTGATAGCGAAAGTAATGCCCTGTGACGATTATTACTATCTATAAAATTGAAACAAAGAAACATTCATTAATCGATAAACTATAGTTTTTAAGACAAGATTTTTGTGCATAGTGCAAAGGGTAACAATTATTTTTATAAACAACAATTGTTACCCTTTGCACTATGCACAAAAATCTTGTCTTAAAAACTATAGTTTATCGATTAATAAATATTTGACAAGTCAAAGCATTTTTCACCAATAAAATGTAGACATAATTTGTCTCGACGCTATCTATTGAGGGATTTAGCCGTTACAAGCCTTTCTCATACTAATAAAGTTAGTTGTTTACAGGTGAAATATAATAAAAACAGTAATTATTGAATGAAACACTAGTATATATTGATTAACTTGGCGGGTTTGCGATAAGCCGACGTAGCTCAATGGTAGAGCATCTGACCGGCAATCAGAAGGTGCAGGTTCGAGTCCTGTCGGCGACATTTATCTTTGCTCGGAAAGGTTTTTTCAATTTGGATGAGTGTTTCAGGCTAATAATTATTGTTTATAAAAATAAAGAAACATTCAACAAGAAAATAATATAATAACAGTGGGTAATATGTAAAGAACAGAAATGAATAGTTATAAGATGAAGTTTCACATAACCCGTCTCACTAGGCTAGCCTGTGTCGGGGCAGTAATTTTGCATATTATTTATAAATATAAACTTATATAAAGATATGCTCAGTAAAAAGTTAAATCAATAACTTGAGTTTGTGTGAGTGCACCGCTAAATGCCCTTTCGTTAATTTTAATCCATATTTTTACATTGTTTGAATTTTTTTTTGTGAATCAGATTTTTTGATAACCGGAAGAATGTTAGCTAACTGGAAGAAACCTGTTTTCAATTTTGAAAATATTCTACCCAAACAAACCTTCTTCTTTTGAATGTGCAATCTATGGCTAAGCAGAGTGGTATATCTATGGGCTAACTTTAATACAACATGACGGGTTCGATGTTTTTGTTACTATTTTTAAAACAACAGTTTTACGAATTGGATTTCATTCAAACAAACCTTCCCGGCGCTAATTAGAACAAACGGTGTATTTAAACTGGTAATTTTCGAGAAAATAGAGGACAGAAAAACATTTATTTTTATGCATTTAGATTTTTCTTCAAAAACGTATTACTATATATCCGGTGTATAAAATGTTAATAAATAAGTGATTTACGAAATTCAAACCCCATTTTAATAAAACCGTTAAAGTGAGCAAGTACTTTTAGAACGACCCTTTAATTAAGTAATAGTAGAGGTCTTCTTGTTCGGTTCATCTGTATTCAAAGTCGAAGTTTGCTAGATGAGACAGACTTTCGGAATGAATCATTGATGGCATATATTACATTCATTATTAGCATATTTATATCAATTCATCGCTACGAGAGACGCCCTCAAAGGGTCAAACTTGGGATCGACTCTATTCTAGTTATTTGCAAATAACAATAATATTGTTGTTAAATTATTCGTGGATAATTTGAATCATCCAAAGAAATGTTGAAGATCGACTTTGTGAATTGCCCAAGTTATCCGAACGGTTCATTCCAAACGTAAAATTAAATCGTTAACTCTGGTGATTGAAATTAATGATTGGGGTAAGTGCTGTAAGTAAGTTCTGCCGGCATCTCGAGTACTTACGATGCCAGTAGAACGACCGAACGAAAATAAGCCCCTTCTTTGCCCCTGAACAAACAGATGCTAACGCTGTGAGATTAGAGACAGGTCCTTTAATAACCACCAGATTATTGTACGACATCTGCTGGCCTGCATGTATTGAGTGAAACATTTTATTATATTTATGAGCCGAAATACAGGGTTATTCAAAGTCGCATGTTTTTCGTGTCGGTCCGGGCTTTTTCCTTTACAGAGTCATCCAGTTTGCTCAAATCGGAGATACAAACCACAAAAGCTCTTTCGAGTTGGAGGTTTAATATTAAAATGGAGACGTAATGTATGCTGTACTACAGTTGCCGACACAGAACTCACGAAAACAAAATATCTTGTGATGCATAGTAGCCATTTTACTCAAAAATGACGTGAAATGTACGCTTGGCGGCACGAGTATATTATCGGTTGTTTGCGCAACTATGAACGATCTAGCGGTGGGATTCGAAACTTTCGGACCTCCTCTTTCAATTGGTATATAGATCAATCATATATGACCCATAATTCAGGAAACATGACGGTATAAAATCGAGTCCATAATTTTGAATAACCCTGTACAAGAGACTGCTTTTATTTATCATTCACAACATACAATTATTTTTTATCCCATTTGGGTTAGCTTTAAGGTTATTGACGGCTTCCATGGTCGAGGGGTAAGGCTCTCGACTACGAATCCGAAGATCGCGGGTTCAAATCCCCGCGTGCGCAAGTAAATTTTATTTAATTAATTTGTGCTGTTTCACAATTAATTCATTTAAAAATCATATATAGTATTTTTGCGCACGTTCCAGAGTGGAAGATACTTTCAGTATCGCCCTGGTAAAAGACCACCATTCAGAATTGAAACGTTGCTTGAAATGGCTTTTAGCCGTGTCTGGTGACCAGATCTGAATAGCCAGGTATTTACCCATCTTCCTCTTTCCCTTCTTATTCCCCTCCCCAATACCTTCAGCCTCACAACATTCCCCAATTGGGGATGCTATAGTCTCACTGGCTCCAGACGGTTGGGAGCAGTTGGGATTCTTGTGGGGTATTCATATAAAAAAAGTGTCCATTAATAGGGCAAATCATTATATTATTCTACACATTCTACAGTATTTTATTTTGTGCATTTCTTTATAAAAAATATTCCTACTTTTAATATGAAAACCTTCAACAATTAAAATTTATTACATAATGCCACTGTTGCAGTAGGTATAGGGTCCCGGTGATAGTTCGTTTCCACGTCATCGACAATCGTCCTAAAATGCGTTCATGAAAATCTTTCTTTTCACACATCTTATATGAAAACGGAAAATACAGATGATAGTAGAATGTTGAATTTATTTAATCACATTTCCATCGAAATTTCGCGAATGAATGTTTATTTCGAATCGTAAAAATTTGATGGTATTGCTAGTTGTAAAAAAAAAATAATAAAAACAAAAAATCCATTAAACGCACACAATGGTTATAAAATTCTCAAATGATCAGGTATAAATTTAACATTAATCACACAATTATTCGTGAATATGATAATTTGGTTATAAACATTACGATGTTCTTTTGATTTTTCCCTGATCATTCGATCGTATAACACTGAATTCCAAATGTCATTGCTCTTTAGAAAAATGAATTATTTAATTAATACATTGTTGAAAACCCAAACACAACAGGTTGTTATGAATGCCCTGCCATATTTTCAACAAGGGAAGTAAAGTAGTAAAAATGGTTTAGTCTTTTTGTTGGAAATTTTTACCACTGACGTTGTTAAATAAGGCAAATTTTAGTTTTTACGATGGTATTCATGTAACATTTTGATGAAATGTTGGTAATGTGACTACCAAATTTAGAATTTTTGGAATTTTTGGAACACTTGAAGTAATAACTTATATTGTTAGTAAGTGCCTAACAAAAAAAAGACAAAACCACCCACTTAACCTACCTCAATGTAGCATTAACTTAAAACAAAACACCTTTATTCACCGCGCTTCACATATTTTTAACACTTCATACAGTGAGTTCGATTTAGTCAACTCAGTCACTCATAACTTCAAACCTGAAATCAATGAATAACATTCAGACAATATATATTACTCTACACATACTACACCCTTTCCCTTCACCTCCATCATATCATCCCAACCTCATAGGCTAACCTTGTTACCTTTCTTTTTTAATTGAATAAACTAAATATTTAATTGAAAATATGAAATATAAAATAACAGTATGTTATTCCTTTATTTGTTCGTTATTTTATCCATATACCTAATGTGATGTGTTTTGCACCTGTTTATAATAACTAACTAAACATGTAAAAGCCCGTATAGGGTGTGTATGATACAATAAATAAATAAACAATAAATAAATATTAAAATGGCTTTTTAATCATTATTTTCGAAAATTAATTTATTTAATTATCTTTGCGGTTATTTTTAAAATTGAGGTTTCTTGATACAGCAACTAATACGGGATGATGACTCGATGAAGAGGAATATATAATATAATATATAATATACCGCTCAAGGTCCCAAATAAAAATAGTAATATTAAATAATTAAAAATAATGTAACATTTGATTTTTTAAATTTCACGTATATAAATTAACGGTACCTAATTCTTAATACCACGTCTTTAATATAATATATACTTATGTAAAAGTCCCGTTAATTACACCAGAATGGTCAGTGTAAGCCTGCCGTATTATACGCAGCAAGTTACGACATACAGTACATACATTGGTATACGCAACGACAACGGGAAAATATTTTTTCCGTGTGAAGTCTATACGTAAAAACTTTCATTATGTTAATTAAATATTCCAAAAAGGTATTTTTTTTTATCCACAGTATTTCGATGGATGGCAAGGAATCCACCGAAAAAGGAGCCATGTTATACAATCCGTATTGGATCAGATGATAATATGGTTAACTACGTTGTCAAAATTTATAAAACTTCACAGATTCCTTCATGTCTGATGGGAAAACTGTGAACGTGGCTTTCACTGTATACATTCAAAATTCAACTGAGCTGATGTGGTGCTTAATGAGGTGGCTTACCACAGTACTGTGAGGATATTCAAAGATAGGAACAAAAAATATACTCGTATAGTCTCCTAAATTATAAAAATTAACATGCCTACATGTTGAATGACTAACGCATAGCGCATTTAATAAAAATATTTTTTGAGTACTAATGACAGTTAACGATGAACAAGAACAATAAACATGATTCATTCTCTAATTAAACCCCTTGGAATAACAAGGTTTCATCTGATACGGCAATTATCGCATGACAATTCTGTGTCAAATGGAACCATGTTATTCCAAGAGGACGAATTGGAAAAGTGCAACCTTGTCGTTTTGCAAAGCACAGAGTGTGAGCATCAGTAGTAAATAATAATAATTGTGGATTTGTTTCGGGTATGGAGTTTACTAATCATGGTATCTACATTATTTTGGCATGATAGTTTTTGTTATCAATTCTGTGGCTGTTGATTGTAATTTTTCTTGTAACATAACGGCTTAAAATTATTTAGCAAAAATATCATACCAAAATAATGTACATATCGGTTAGTAGCTAAAACATATCAACACCAGAAACAAATACAAAAAAACTACATATTTACTACTAATGCCTACACTCTAAGCTTTGTGTTTGATCTTGCACTTTTCCAATTATAGAATGCGTCATGCAATTGTTCATTGTTACCTGTCATTAGTACTCAGAAATATTTTTTACCTTCGTTACCTGTGATTATTTCTAGGAAATATTTAAAAAAAGTCACGTATTAGTATTAACATGTGGAAAGTTAAGTTTTTAAAATTATTTTCTATTTATAACCTGTTAGCAATGTTAATAATTTTTGCGATCTGTATTTTATATTTTGTCACTAATCTTGTATGGGATTGTATCACTGTGCGGTCGCTCAGCGTCATATATCACTGAGCCACAAATCCTGAGCGTCTGAACGTAATTTAAGAATTGTACGAAAATATATTTGGAAGAAGTTATATTTACTGCTTTTGTTAACAAAATCAAAAGACAATTTAGACCTTTGTCTGTATATCATATAAGATGAGAAATGCAAACCTATTTTCCTTTATCGTAAAAATATATTGAAACGCTTTCACTGAAATATGAGAAATAAATCATTCGTGTAAAAGTGTCACACGATATAACATTCTTTGTAGTTGTCCCAGAAAATGATATAATAATTTTTTTTTGAAATTTAACGTAAATCAAACTTAATAATGTGTGTTCACACGACCAAAACAATATAACACATTACAAAATCAATTAAGAAAACATTGTCATTTAAATGCGGGGAATCACATTATAATTTTAAGTGCATCACAGAATAAAGAATTTAATTATTTTATAACTAAATCGGTTTTACCGGTAATAAATAATTTTAAACACCGTCCAAATTAGAATTGGGTTCAGTAAATAAAATCATAAAAGTAAGTAGCTGAAATGTGGATTAACCATAGTTTGAAAATGGCATTGAACGCCGAAATAGCTGTCACAATAATAAAAACTAAAATACTTACGGAACTTATTAATAATATTATGAAATTTCTAAAAAAATTAAATTAAGTTCTACGATTCAAACACAAAAACATTTAATAAGTAATAATTAGTATTTGTGCTTTGTAAGGGATTAAATTGGAGATGAGAAAGTTATTTGAATTTAGTGCGTTTGCTTTCTTATTACTTTGTTTGTTATTTATAGCATTGTTTAGTCAATTTTTCATTGTGTAATGATCGACTTGTAAGATAAAATGGGGTTGCAATTTGTAGTACAGTACATGGGGTTCAATTCTAAAGTTGTAGAAGAAAAAAAAATATTGTTAAAATCTAGATGGAAACCTCCGAAACTATCTTAGTAATAAATATTTTTAGCAATTATTATTTTTATAAACAATAATTATTAATCTAAAACACTCATCTAAATTGAAAAAACCTTCCGAGCAAAGATAAATGTCGCCGGCAGGACTCGATAAGCCGACGTAGCTCAACGGTAGAGCATGTAGCGTAAAAATGATACGACGGCTATTGTTCTCTCATCTCAAGATTCGTGGGTGAGAATGATGGTGAAGCACAGGGAAGTGGGATGTATTGATTGATACAGTAAATAAAACCCTTGTAAAAGGAAAGAACATAAATTTAATGATTCTATAACCACGTCTATCATGGTTTAGCAAAGAAAAGAGTAAAGAGAAGGATTGATCCCAACACGAAAAGGTTCAAACAATAATTGATGGCTCTCATGGTCCGACTCCTCTCCTCAGCATCATGGAAGGCCTCTCCAGGTCCAGATGCTCACCGATCATAGTAATCTCCAAAAAGAAGTCTAGGACGACTCTTCTGAAGCGCCATCCGCCACAGCCTCTTCCGTGGGGTCCAAACAATGGAATATGCAGATGCTACCTTATGTCCTTTTTGGTCCGCTCATCACTTCTTCCGAGATTTTCACCAAAGCAGCAGGCACGCGCGGTTTGGCTTCATAGCCTCACAATCCGGCCATCGATCAATCAATAAAACAAAAACACACCCACTTCGGGCAAATTCAGTAGACGCCCTCCGACGTCAAACAAAATAGAAAATCAAATACATAATCTCTCCCAAAAAACCCCCGTCGATCACGACCGCTCCAGTCAGGTTATGTCGCCCGCCATGTTGAGTTGCTGCCTTCCGTCTTCCGTCTCCCATAGACATCCTCTCACCAATCTCTTCCGTAGACAATTATCCCAATCATAGACTCGGGGTCAGTATTTACGTTACAATTCCCCGCTTCCCCGTAAAAATTTTATGCCGCGAAGTGAAGTAAAATTTGACCTAACCTACCTCTCTACTCTTTTCAATTACAGAAAAAACTGAAAACAAAGAAAACAAGTAACAACCAATATAAAACAAAAGTCAAAATTGACAAACAAAATGGTATATCTTAGTATGACAATACACAAAAAAATCAAGTTGTGATACATTGGTGGTTAAGCATAACCGAAAAGCAAGGAAACACTTCATACTTATAATCCTCAAGCAACTTATAAAATAAAAAAAATAAACAAATTACATCAACCAAACACTTCCTCACCTTATGAGAGTCAATCTCTCTAGGTTAACACTTGTGAGGTTTGGAGAACTCAAGCTCCCACTTCAAAATTTTCAAAAAATTATTTTTATTATTAATAATACCCTACTTAACTAATCCTCTCTTCCTCTTAACAAAAAATTACAATTACAATACAGTTTCAACAGGGGTTTTTTTTTTATGTATCTAAAGAATTAGACACAGTATACCAATATCCATTGGATAGTTTGCATATTCACCTCCAAAAATTTTCCTCGTCGTATAGTTATAGAACTATTTGGTTGTCATTTAGCCATTGCTAAATAGTATAAAGATGAGGGTTTACATGTTACAATACCTATCTATTCGTGTGGTTTCAAACAAGTACATTTGTCAATATCTATATATAAACTTGCAAAGTACAATTTCTCTCGAAATTTTACATCTTCCTATCTTTTCAAATTGGTGCTCGATTTTTTTTAATCAAAAATCGACACTGGTTACACAAAAATACTTGATAAATTTACGCTGGTGTTAGCAGTGTAAAAATAGTATATATTTACTAAACCTATTGGACAAATCAACTTAAAAAATACTTATCAACATATTATAAACAGTGATATTACTAGATCTAAACTATCTACTAATCATCTTCTCCTGTTCAAGGAGGCAGAAGATGTTTACTCCAAATTGGTAAATATTTGTTTGTTGTGTGCATGCATTAGCAGTACTACACTTGATACTTAATACTAATATTATTACAAAAAAAAATCATACTTTCTAAATGTCTATACTATATTCTTTAAGGAAAGAGATACCAACTTACTTTAGACATAATTATAAACTTAGAATATACATTAAACATTATAGTTACTAATTAACAATTAAAACTATTTTGATATCTGTGTGAAAGAAAGTAGCTCAAAATCTCCCAGACAGAATATATTAACTATCCTTTTCGAGTGTGTCGTGGTAATCTCCAAAAATTCTAATTTAACTTTTACTCCGGTGCACTCCAAAAGCATAATTTTACCTACGGCTAAACAAATTAAATACAAAGAATACCTACTATAAATATATACATATTGTCAGGTAACACACCATCAGACCGGTAACCGATTTAACTTTCATTTAGAGTATTCGGAATTATTAGAGGTAATTAACCGATATACCGTAGCGACAACAATAATATCCGATATATATGTATATATCATGAAAATTCTTAAGTTTAATTTTCGAGGTACACTATTGGTATGTACCTATGTAAAAAAATAATCAAAATTATTATAAAAACAACAAAAAAAAATCAATCCCCGTTTTTTTTTGTTGTTTATTTTGTTAGGGCGCCACTGATCTAAAAGATCAGAGAAACAAATAATATGTTTCTATTCTAGTCTAATGAGGATAAGTGTCAAAAAAAAAATATCATCAATAAATTAGAATTTGTGTTTATTCTGAGCACCTGTATTGAAGGTACCAAACTCCAGTACATGTGACCACAATAACACCTTTAAAGAAACAAGTGGAGCGACATGAAGGATTGGTAGTCCCACATGCAACCGCACTGTCATATTCATCTTTAAGAGACGCGTACTATCTCTTTTTTTTTTTTTTTTTAAATAGCGGATACAATTCCTTTTTCGAATAACTGTTAATGTTGTTAATCTCCATTGTAAACAGAATTAAATTACTTATTTATAAATTATCCGAGACGCAAACAATCGTGTACACGCAACACCATCTATTGTCAAAATCATGAATCATTTTAATTTCATTTATTTAAATTTATTTGCATTAGTTTTAGTTACCGACGCCAGGAAATGCCTGTGTCGCAAAAATAATTACCGTTTCTTTCAAGAATAACAATGTCACAAATATGCCAAAAATTACGACAATTAATATTTACCCACCTTCTAATGGCGTGATCGCTGACCTCATGTATGCACACATATACATAAACAATATTATGATATAATTAATAATATTTCTGTATCAATCAATACATCACACGACATGAACTTCACCCATCAATTCCCGAGTCCGTGTCCATAATATCTTAAATATTATTCACAAAAACGTTGAGGCGCCATAATGTAGCGTAAAAATGATACGACGGCTAATGTTCTCTCATCTCAAGATTCGTGGGTGAGAATGATGGTGAAGCACAGGGAAGTGGGATGTATTGATTGATACAGTAAATAAAACCCTTGTAAAAGGAAAGAACATAAATTTAATGATTCTATAACCACGTCTATCATGGTTTAACAAAGAAAAGAGTAAAGAGAAGGATTGATCCCAACACGAAAAGGTTCAAACAACAATTGATGGCTCTCACGGTCCGACTCCTCTCCCCAGCATCATGGAAGGCCTCTCCAGGTCCAGATGCTCACCGATCGTAGTAATCTCCAAAAAGAAGTCTAGGACGACTCTTCTGAAGCGCCATCCGCCATAGCCTCTTCCGTGGGGTCCAGACAATGGAATATGCAGATGCTACCTTATGTCCTTCTTGGTCCGCTCATCACTTCTTCCGAGATTTTCACCACAGCAGCAGGCACGCGCGGTTTGGCTTCATCGCCTCACAATCCGGCCATCGATCAATCAATAAAACAAAAAACACACCCACTTCGGGCAAATTTTGTAGACGCCCTCCGACGTCAAACCAAATAGAAAATCAAAAAACATAATCTCTCCCAACAAACACACGTCGATCACGACCGCTCCAGTCAGGTTATATCGCCCGCCATCTTGAGTTGCTCCCTTGCGTCTCCCGTCTCCCATAGACATCCTCTCACCAATCTCTTCCGTAGACAATTATCCCAATCATAGACTCGGGGTCAGTATTTACGTTACATACTTTTCATCAGTACATAGTTACTATACCTTCAATTTAAAAGTGTCATTCAGTTTGGATGGGTAATTTGGCCCCAAATTCAAATTTAAGTTATGTATGAAACAGGCAGCGCAGCCGTTCCTCTTAAGAACGGCTATCAGAACAGAGTTGGAATAAAATAAGATCTCTTGAAATCATTTCGAGATTTGTCCGAACGCGGACATGTCTCAATTCCTCAGGCAACTTGTTATAGCTGGTTTAAGCAATGTATTCCAATGATTTCATTCCGTATTTTGTAAAGTGTATTTTTGATATGTATAGTTTGTGGTGTTGTCGTATATTATGTTGGTCAACATCGTGATAATAGTTTAGTTTTAAATTTGTGTGAGTGTGGCATTGAATCATATTTTAAATAGTGTTTATTTTCTGATGGCTAGGAATAATCTTAAACGGTAATATTAGTGCGTGCCGGTAAACATTTTTAACGGGTGTATCCCATGGCAAGCCAAACATGTTAGGCAGGGCCCTATTTTGAATTATCTGTACCTCAGATATCATTTTCTTGGTACCGAAACCCCAGGTACTCTAAGGGTAGAATTATAGAACAGTACAATGGTCGTAGTATAGAGGTGGGAAGCAATCCACGTAATATGTACGTTACACCGTTTGCTGGAGAAATCTTTGATTTTGCATGGTCAATATCATGTTTCCATCTGAGTCGTGAGCCAAACAGAAGACATTATTCTCTTCGTTTGTTGAAATGCTTGGATTGTGGTAATGCTTGGTAACCCAAGGCTTCTGGGTGAATTGATTTGATATACGAGGTGTGTTCAAAAGAAAAGGTGAATTTTGAATTTTTGCGGGCTGTGTACATTCGATTATCGATTTTTTTTTTATGTTGGTACACATATGTTTATCATATTTTAGCATTATCAGCCATTTTGGATTAGTGTTTTGTTTTCGACAACTGGAAAAGTTAGTCACGTTTTGAGTGTTCTTCATCTAAAATATCACTTTAATCGGACTGACGATGCCCCAGAAAACGTCTATCAAGTTCCGACCAAAACTACGAATTTCCTCCATAGGATTAACAATTATTAACAATTTTTTTCTAAAAAGAATCAATTTTTTTTTTTTGAAGAAATGCTGATGAGGACATAGAAAATAAAGCAAATCTAAAATTGTACTTCAATCGGACTGATGATGCCTCAGAAAACGAACCTAAATAAAAATCGAAGAACACCCAAAAACGTGACTAACATTTCCAGTTGTCAAAAACAAACCACTGATCCAAAATGGCTGATAATGCTAACATACGATAAATATGTGTACCAACATAACGAAAAAAAAAATCGATAATCGAATGTACACAGCCCGCGAAAATTCTAAATTCACCTTTTCTTTTGAACACACCTCGTACTTTGTGCATAATGTGTTTTTGCTATTCTACGTGCAGTGCGGTAATGGGCGTATGGTCAAATATCTAAGGTTCTTTTTAAATTTCCTCAAAAGGTATTATTACACGTTATGGCGTCATTATTAATAAATGAATTAAAAATTATTTTGTAATCACCACTTTATTAATATATGCATATCAACATGTTTTGAAATCAAAGCTTTCCTCATCAGGAATATACATAATACTGTATTTAGTATATTCCTGATAAAGAAACCTTCGATTTAAGAGATGTTGGTATGTATATATTAATTTATCTTACTTTTTTAAAATTATTTTTATTAAATTAATGTTTAAATAATAACAAATAATTTTAGTCATACTAGTATATCGATAAAACTTTTTTCAACAGAGTGGAAGATACTCTCAGTATCGCCGTGTTGAAAGACCACCATTCAGAATTGAAACGTTGCTGGAAATGGCTTTCAGCCGTGTTTGGTGACCAGATCTGAATAGCCAGGTATTTCCCCATCTTCCTCTTCCCCTTCTCTTTCCCCTCCCCAATACCTTCAGCCTCACAACATTCCCCAATTGGGGAAGATATAATCTCACTGGCTCCAGACGATTAGGAGCAGTTGGGACTCATGTACGATATTCATGTAAATAAAAAAAATATTATTATCTACATCTTTCTAAACCAATGATTTCTTCGTCGGGATACAATATCCTGAGATCAAAAAACATATAAGCATAGTCAAAATAATGACAGTAAGTTGTGGTGGAAGATCAATTATTTATTATTAGTATAAAAATAATCATATGTAATGAAGTAAATTATTATAAAAGAATAATTATTATATTTATATTAGAAACATTTGAACAAAATCAAGAAACAAACAAACAATCAAGAAACATCACATATTTTTTTTCTAATTATAGGTATTAATATGATAATAAATATAGGACGTGGCTATTTTTTTTTTTTTAGGAATTGATTAATAATGTTTAATTTTGACTATCAACAATTTTTCTAATTTCTAATATTTATAATTTAACTAATTGTAAAAATCTTTTATTTGTGTTTAAAGAATGATATGCTTCCAAAATTTGTTTTACAATTTCAGACTAATTATTATTACTCAAACATATTATTTATTTTTTATATATTTTCTCATTTTGTAAGAAATGAGAAAAGATTGGCCTGCACTGATCTCTAATAAACAGTACTTTAACTTGAAAACATATTTAATGGCGACATAATCAGTGGCGTGCGATTCATAAAGGCTGAAATTCTGTGCCTACCCTAAAAACAAATACATACGAAAAAGTATTTATTTAAACAAAAAAAAGTGTATATTAATAAGTAAATAAATAATAAAAATTAAATAATAATAATCAGTAAATACTAATAACCAAATAATAATACACATTAAATATAAACGGCCGTTCGTCCCAGCCTTACTGAGCAACTGCTGAGCCGAAATTTTACCTCAGCACTGTTGAAATGCACAAATTCGTCTTTCCCAACGAAATTCTCAGTCAAACTTACGATCATCTTAAGTTATCGATTTTTGTGGATTTTTGTGGATTTTGTTCTCCTAGTTATAAAAAGTGTCAACAGAGTATCAAATGACAGCGTAAACGTCAAATGTCATAGATATCTATGGTCAAACGTCATTTGTTTCGCGAACTCTTTTTGTACCTATTATGTATTGACAATTTTGAATATGGAGAGCGAAAATGAAAATATTTTTAATGTAATACCAATAGCGGGTATTGACGGCGAATATGAAGACAGCGACGATGAAGATATTATTGACAATTATTGATTGAAAATTGAAAGAACGCACGAAAGACAAACGTCAAAAATGTCTACTTCCGTTTTCGCGGCATTAGTAAAAGTCAATCTGACACTTTATTTTTAACATATACGTTTTTAAATATAAAATGTTGGTGTTTGTATTACAATATTTAAGACAAATAATATGTATTCATAATAAATAGAAAATGATCTCGTCTATGTTAATTTAACATTGAAAGTTTTTACTTTGATGTCATTTTATTGACTATGAACGTGTGGGGGTACAATTATATTTTCCATAGAAATGGGCGAGTCGTCCATAGACAATTTAGGAAGTTCAAAGATAAAAATTGTTTGGAGACAGTCAAAGTCACTTGGCTGATCGGCGGCTCAGATTGATCATTCGAAAAGTTGGGGAGAACGGCTGTAAGTAAATAGTAACAAGTTCATATTGCAATTACTGTTTAAATCCCATTTGTCATTGATATAATATTTATTAGAAGTTTATTGGCAAAGGAAGAGTGGGTATTTATTTTAAACATTATTTTATTTGAGATTTACGATAATAATTAATTACATTTACTAATATTTATAGTTATTTACAATGTCGCAGACTATGAAAAGTTTCAATTTTTTTCTGTTAATTACTTTAGGTGGGTACTAACGGCTAGCTTCGCCATGTTAATTAGGTATGCAACTGAACCATTCATGGATATGACATTCCGAAGAGTTTTACTTTGAATTTTATCGAGTCTTTAATCAATCTTAGATCATATGTCAGTTTATTAACACACCGCAGAGCTCTTCAATCAATTAGTATCAGGTTTGGTTGTATCTTTCATCCAAACACAATTAACAGACATTGACGGCAATCGTGTTTACGGGTACATTCTATTAACTATACGAAAATCAAATTACAAATTCGATTGTCTCGACATACAACGAGTTACAAATGTTTACATTCCCCCTCGTCAAACTCCACTAAAACAAGTCAAATCAAATTATGATTTGCACCCCAATATCGAGCGAATACATCGAGTATTGAACTATTATTATAATTCACAGGAATTAGATTTGCTTTGGTAAGTACGTACCTAATGGAATTTACAGCTTTGTTTCAATAAGGAAATCGGTCCATTTTTATATTTTTTTACGTTCAAACATAAATACTAGTATATTTCGTTTTCTTTCTAAAATTAGTTTTCATAGATAAAATAATTTACAAAATTTCAATTTTTGAAAGTCCGCCAAAATGCTACAAATGTCGATTTTGAACAGTTTTGAGGTTAGAATGTCAAATGTCAAAACAAGGATGAGCTTTACCGTATATTTTTTTTACATTCTATTCATAGTAAACCATAACTAAACATAAGTAATAGCATTATGTACTTTTTTAGAAACTCTAACTCAAAGAATAATAATAGTATTGAGCATTAACATTATGGATAATTGGTTGGCTCGTGAATACTCTAAATTCTTTCATTAATGATAGTTTTTTTGTTTTTTTATTGAACAACAATTATTATTAAGTCATGGAAATTAAGTTTGAACTTCGCCAAAACTAAAAAAAATACGTATTTAAAATACAAATCCAAAACCAGAATGCGTACGTGACGTCAGATGTTTCAAATGCAGTAGTACCAACATAACAAGGTGTTTTGATGAGATGATTTTTTATTCACTTTTTAATTATTAACTATTTATAAATTCTGCGTCTAATTATATATAATAAAAGTTATATATTCAGAATCGACGTTCGCTGATCTATATGAATATTATTTTTTATAAAAAACAAGAAGGTAATAGAACATTTTTATTATTATTACATATTAAATGTAAACACACCCAAGTTATAGGAATCCATCAACACATAATTCGTAATATTTTATACGAGTTTCTTTCCATTTTATAGAAGCCAAAGCAAATCATCTCGATCCCTTTATAGAACCCATAACATTACAAAAGGTTTTTTTAGATAATTATGTTTGCAGAGCATGGCAGCATTTTTGATTTTTTGATTTTTATTTTATGTAATATATTGTACACAATAGACGAAAGGTTGACTTGAAGAATAAATTCCACCCGTCCAATAATGTGTACAACTGTATGTATACAAGAGAATATAAAGTGTGGGTCAAAGGAAAACAAAATAATGATTTGAGACTTTCTGAAAAAGTGAAGTGAATAGAGAGGTAAAAATGCTAGATTACAAGATTAGAGAAATTTAGAAAACTTCTGGGAGCTATCGCTAAATATATCAATTGTCTAACCACTATAGTGGGAGTTATATAGTCGACGAATTCGCACAAGAGGTTGAGAGGAGGTTAAATTGGTTCTTTGGAAAGGAATATGGAAAGTTACGGCGTTTCTTAGTAGACAGCGATTGATATTGATTTTGGCCAAGAGCGAATAATCTATGCTAGCAAATAAAATGATGTACATTTGAAATGAATGTAAACTATTTTGTTTTACAGTAACTCCACACAGGAGGCCCTGAGGGAAATAATTTCCCTCAAGGCCTATATCATCTTTGGGGATGCTGTGTGGAGGGATTTTTAGAGGATAGGAAGGAGTGAATATGTTGTAGGAGGGAGTAAACATAGAGGTCGGATGGTCTTTTCCACAGCCGAGCTCTTGAAAACAAGAACGAGTCGTAGAAGCGACCCGTTCTCATGTGACAAGTGTCAATCGTTTGCAAATGTTGAGCGCGCGTTTGGCGTATTTTCCGACTATTCACCGGTGCCGAAGGGATAAATAACGCTAGTTCCTTAGAGCACCTTCCGTTACAATACCGGTAGAACAAGGACAGCATTCCCATTTGACGTCTGTGCTCTAAAGGTTGCGATCCATTTGTTAAGATAGGCTAATCTATCAAACGGACCGCCCGTTTCTGCACAGAGTCAAGTGTTTATTTTTCAGATATTTTGGGGCTCCTGACCAGAGGTGGCTGCACTCTAGAGTGGGGCGCACTTGCGATTTGTACAGGGTCAGCAGTTGTGTACTATTAAAGTATCTGCGGGCTCTGTAGAGTAAGAATCGATACAATAGTTGCTCTCAAACTCAGCTCATTGCTCACTTACTAGTTGTACACTGAACAGGGTACGGGGAATATGCGATCCCTGTGTGATACGCCCAGCTTCTGAGAGGCTAACTTGACTCTGGATTTGATGGAGCCCCCATATCCGGGCTGATCACTTAGGCTTACACCGAGCAAATCAAGGGGTTGGCAAGATTGCAAGATTGATTGGTTGGCATATAGATCCCTTTTAGACGTAATCAGACATGATTGGGTCTTTGAAACATACGTTTTTAAACTCATCACAAACCAATCACAAATCTTTAAATATGTACACTAAGTGAACAATGTGACCTCTGATGATTGCGCTGTCCCAGAATCGATACAAATAGTTGCTCTCAAACTCAGCTCATTGCTCACTTACTAGTTGTACACTGTACAGGGTGCGGGGAATATGCGATCCCTGTGTGATACGCCCAGCTTCTGAGAAGTTAAAATTAATTCTGACTTAATGAAGCCCCCGCGCCTGAGATGGTCTTTTAAAGTTAATCTTCATGGAACGGCTTATTGAGATTTTGTATTTTCGAGCATATGCAAAAATGTTCAGTTTTTTTAGTCTTCTGATGTCTTTGAAGTTACGACTTGAAAATCAATTAAGATAGAAGTGAGAAAATACTTAAATGAAATGTATTTTTTTTAGAATATAATTTGCAACTTAAAGTGCTAACATTTATTTGTATATATTATGTTACATATTTGTATTATAAAATATTGTGTACAATTTTAAGTTAAACACTTTAAAATAAATTACTGAAAATAAAACGATTCGAGTATTAAAAGGAAATAAGATTTCAGAACATCGTTTCAAAATTCGTCCGATGATCACAGCTGGTGTAGGCAATGTATTCCAATGATTTCAGTCCGTATTTTGTCAAGTGTATTTTTGATATGTGTAGTTTGTGGTGTTGTCGTGTATTATACTAGTGAACGTCGTAATTACAGTTAAGTTTTATATTTGGGTGAGTATGGCATTGAATCATATTTAAAAATTTTATCTCATGGCTAGGAATAATCTTAAATGTGCGTGCCACTAAATATTTTTAACGGGTGTATACTATGGTAAGCCAAAAATGTTACTACTAGTAATATAATATCAAATACGATGTCCATCTGTATCATGTCATACAATTTCACACCTTTTTACCGATCTTAACCAAATTTAGCGTTGTTACTCTCAGGACCTTACGCAGGACATAATATTTAAGCTATTTCTACATTATTATATTATGCAGATGGAAAAAGCAGTACAACCAGTTTTATAAAAATTGTAGGATTTCTTGATATTTTTAGAATACTTCTAAATTTAAAAACGTGGAGTGGCCTTTGTTTTATTTTATTTTTCGAATACACATGTATATATAGGTAATTTTAGAAAACGTAGATTTGCTTTTGTTTTTAGCCAGAAATTGGCTTTGTGTCGGACGTGTTCGCTTCTCCAAGAGGGTTTTGAGGCGGCCATTTTCGTCTTCACATTTGTCATATTCCACTTGTGTAGATTGTTGATATTATGTCTAATTTGTAAGGAAGTCGGATCGCATAATAAATATTGTTTCGCTGTTCGCAAACGATTTCGACTCCCGATGCCTTTGAGTGGCTGGATAAGCCTTGCCACTTCTGGAATGACTTGAAATAAAATTTTAAAGCGAGAGCGGGGGAAGAGAAAGGTGCTTGTCGAACATGCGCAGAGCTTGGTAGGTCTGTGCGTTGTAGACCACCTTAAGTAGCCTGCGAAAGCCAGTTCGTGTCAGTTAGCCAGCGACCGCTGCCCGCTCTGATTTCTGATCTACTCGCCTTCTTTTCTTCCGACCACCGCTGACAAGGCCCGCAGAGGAATTTTGCACAAAAGTGTATGTTGTGCAAATTGTATGAGCAATGAAGTTTTGCACAAAGGAGAGTTTTGTGCAGATTAGCAAGAGTCGTGAAAATCTTCATCGTTCCTCCATGCAGAGGAAACGGTAGGTTGTGCCCCTCCCAGCCCTCTCCGCAGGTCGGGATCAACTTGCGAAATCTAATGAAAAACTCGATATTTTTATCTACTTTTCTAATAATAACCCAAAGGACGGGCGGTTAAGGCTGCTCTCTGACGGTCCGGTGAGGAATGAACATTTCACTCGTTACTGCAGACACTGCACAGAAAAGTCAAGTTTGCTAAAGTAAGGTAACGGTTTGCAACGCAGTCCATTGTGGGACTTTTCTGCGCAGTGTCTCCAGTAGCGAGTGAAATGTTCATTCCTCACCGGACCGTCAGAGAGCAGCCTTAAGTTCCTAATAGACAAAGTATAAGAAGTGAAAAAATATTTCATCTTGAATTATCTAATAAAAATATTTTCTCCTTTAATTCGCCGTCTGGTTTGATTATAAATGGAATATAATATCCACAAATCTTGAATTTGAGATATGATATCGATGAAGATGACACAAATTGAACTTGTCTCATTAGCTAAGTCGGTTATTAGCAATAATAATAAGTGTGACTAGTCACGTAACTTATATGGGAGAGACGAAAATACTTGAACATGTCCGTTAGCTTCGGCTGACCTCGAAATACTAAACGAGATGAAGCAGGAAAAAACTTGACGTATACGAATGTTTTGTGGGTTTTGGGCTTTTTTTTGGTACCTTAACGTACGGGATACGGCTTGTTGCGTTCGGGTGATAATATATCGGCCGTATCACGTACGTTCGTATGGGTAGGGCGATTAATGTTAATATTGCCAGATAATGAATGGATTCAGGCTTATCGTGAATTTTTTCTTGCAGACGTATTAAATCAAATTGCCTTCTTTTTCCAAAAGTAGTAAAAATAGCGTTGGAGTAATAGTAGATTTATTCGAAATTTATCGTGCGCAGTTTTTTTTCAAATCTCTTGAGACTAGTTGGTGTATAAATGAGACCCACAATTAAAAATACGCAATTGGTAAATTGAAAATAGAGTTTAGTCCATAATCCAACCACTAAATATCAAAAATATGTTAGAAAATAATAAGTTTTTTTTTAATATGAATACCGCACAAGAGTCCCAACTGCTCCCAACAGTCTGGAGCCAGTGAGACTATGGCATCCCCAATTCGGGAATGTTGTGAAGGTATTGGGGAGGGGAAGGAGAAGAGGAAGAGGAAGGTGGGAAATACGTGGCTATTCAGATTTGGTCACCAAGCACGGCTAAAAGCCATTTCTAACAACGTTTCAATTCTGAATGGTGGTCTTTCACCAGGGCGTTACTGAGAGTATCTTCCACTCTGAACGTGCGCAAATATACTATTAATTATTTTTAAGTGAATTAATTGTGAATAAAATTTACTTGCGCACGCCGGCATTTGAACCTGCGACCTTCGGATTCGTAGTAATATTCGACGGAAGAAAATCGGAAAACATCAGACTTCACAGTTGACACCGGCAGCGTCAGAACCAGAACTAGTCGATTCTCCAACTTGTTATTGTGTAAATCAAATAGCATTCATATTCTCTTTTACCTAATATAGAGTCCCTCCCATAACCCGCCTCAAAAAATCACCGATATGAACAAAAGTAGTGTTCGTGGATTAAGTATTTGGAATTTTGAGCTAGATAAATCCAACAAAATGGCTTTACAGCTGTTGGATCATTATTAAATAAATTATTCTCTTCAAGGGTTAGAATACGATCAATATTCCATGAAAACATGAAAATAATTGAATATGCAAATTATTCAAATTTTCCGTGAGAATATTTGAATAAAACGACATCTGCCGTAATCTCTAGTTAATTGTTCATTATCGGTGATCCGAAGTAATTGTGTATTGTTATCGAATGAGTTATTCCGGAATTAATAATAACAGTTATTGTAATTTTAATTGATGAGAGTATTATGACGTAAGCCGTACCAGACGTAATGGCACACAAACGAACTGTGGGGGGCAGCTGATCCCGACCTGCGGAGAGGGCTGGGAGGGGAGAAAGCACAACCTACAAGGAAAAACGATATATATTATTATTTATTTTATTTTATTTTATTTTATTTTATTTTATTTTATTTTATTTGGAAAACCAACAGTTTACAGCAATAATTACATTTATCAAATATATTTAAAAAATGAACCAATAATAGGTTTAATTAAAAATAATTAATAATTAAAAAATGGATTCTTTAGACTTTTATAAAAAGTCAATAGATGTCTCACATAAATAAAAAGTCGGATGTAAATCCGAGACACTGTTTAAGTTTGCAATTGAGTTCGGGTAGAACTTTGTAAACATCATAAAAATAGCTGCCAATAATATGAGATTAAAAATGGAAGATAATATTCACAAATCTTGAATTTGACATATGATATCGATGAAGATGGCACAAATTGAACTTGTCTCATTAGCTAAGTCGGTTGAGCGTTGCCTCGGATAGGCAGAGGACCTGGGTTCGAGTCCCAGATGCGACTGAAATATTTTTAGTTTCTGCCCTTTGGTCCGGTTTCATCTCTCATTTAGGTTATGTTAATATTATTTTCTTCAATATTTAAATAGTGGTATTATTAGTTTTATCTTTTATATAACTTTGTTATTTAACATCTCAACCTAGTGATAACTTAACCATAGACTATAATAATAATAATAATGTTTTACTATCTTCTTTTTGTATAACAAAATAACAAATAATGATATCCTCACTGGGATTTCCCGTGGTGAGGATTTCATTTACAAAATATTAAATTACATTTTATTAAATTATTGAAAGATATAAAAATAATTGTAAGGTGAGGTGTTTTAAGTGCAGTTGAGTGGTTTCGGTGTTAGTCTGTATTTGGTGCTAATATATTTTCTATTCTACCTATGTAACGTATCCAGTGTTTTCGTATCCGCTGTTTTATTTATTTTTTTAAATTTATTATGGTTGTTGTGATTTATAAGGGATGGTGGGATGGATCCTGTGAACATTTTTAACTGTATTATTAATACTTGCACTTCCCAATCCTAACTATATGAATATAATCGTGCTAATAAGGAACTCCAGTACATGCATTATTTTTTTATCAATAGTGACGTTCAAACTTAAATACCATTATATTTCGTTTTTTTCTAAAGTTAATTTTCATACTTGGCTGGTCGGTTTTGAGGTTAGAATGTAAAATTTCAAAACAACGATGATCTTTACCGTACATGATTTTATATTATATTCATAGTAAACCATAACTAAACATAATTAATAATATTATGTATCTTCTTAGAAACTTTAACTCAAAGAATAATAATAGTATTGAGCAATAACATTATCAGAATATTCGTATTGATAATTGGTTTGCTCATGAATACTCGAACTTATATAATTAATATGTTGTTTTTATTATTTTATTAAAGAGCTTAAAGTCTTCCAAATTAGGATTAAAAAAAATACAAAACAAAATCGAAAAATAAAATATTACCTACTCATTCAAAAACAGAATACACATGTGACGTCAGATGTTTACATAACAATTTATAAATTCTACGTATAAATAACAAATGTTATATATTCAGAATCGGCATTTGCTGATCTACATGAATTTTTTTTTTATAGCCACAATATTTTTCACTGGAGTTATTATTCTCTGTAAATATTCCAAAATTATAATTAAATAAACATACATCATTCATGAATATAATCAATATGATAAGATCAAAGTGAGAGCATTGTGACATACCAAATGAGAAAATTATTATATAATAAGGTTTGAATAATATCCTCAACAACAATGGGTGAACTTCTAGCGTGAATGATAATACACATTCCCTGTAATAAAAAACGTGTTTAGAAAATAATAAATATAAATAATTATTATTAATGACGATGACTCCACAAAGTGAGAAATTTGAAGAAAAGATAAAAATAATTGATTTTTTTTTTATTTCTTTCTACTTTCAAACTAATAACTAACAAATCAACCTAGAATGTTGCATTATATGTTCAACAAAGTACAATCTAGTAAATGTAATAGTGGATATTGTAATTGGCTAATATACAGATAAATTAGCATACGTTCATGCTGAGTGCCAACTTACCTCGAATTCAAGATTGCGCTTGCCGCAAATAAAGCATACACTTTTTGTATGCCGTAAGATTAATAGTACTGACCTTTTCACTCATGCAGCTCGGTCCGAAAATTGAGGATTATCTACGAAACCCGCTTTGAGTATCGAACTCGATTCGTCTGACTGCTATCCGGGTGTCTTAACAATCGAAATATTAACAACCACTCTTACACGTTATATTATTGCACAATGCACATAAATTATTAGTAATATTGGACCTAAGAGAGAGCCTTGAGGAACACTATTTGATTTAAAGAAGTGTTTATTTTAACAATTTGCTCATCAAATAGCTTAAAAAGACATCACTTTTGTATTTAATTATTTCTTTACGTTTAAAAGTTGTTAGCAGAGATCTGAATTGGAATTCGTGAGAGCAAACTTCTAATACGGTAGTCAAAGTAAAAACACTCCCAAAACTTCTGGAGCCAAAGGTAAATGACCGAGCTTTATCTTTCACACCAAAACACCTCTTTTGCTAATTTGTTAGTAAAACTTAACTTAGAGGAAAACGCCATCATGACACCTAACTTAATAATAAACTCCATCTGGTAGCATATAACAATACAGTGTCAGTTAACATCCTTGCAGAATTTAATGACTTTGTGCATAAAGGATGTTCCTTTAAACTTATTACTTTGAACTTGGTGCAATTAAAACTTGTGTAGCATTGTCCTGTTCCTAGCACCGTGCAAACAAGCATAAACTGCAAGAGTTACAGCATCATCATTATGCGGGGATTAAGCACAGGGAAACCATCGCTACCACTGAACAGAAAATCCCTAGGAGGTGTCATAAAAAGTGATATCGCCACTTTACATAAAACCTTTCGACTCCTAGGTCCTAAATAGGTCAAAGAAAATAATTATCCGTTGTAAGAAAGATTGGGCATTTTTTAAAGAAAAAAATGACCATACTTCAACCACATCAGACACGCCCACAACACACTTCTATTGATCATTTAAGAAGATAATCATAACGAAATACCATCCTGATTTGTAATAATTTGGATGGTTTTGCGTGTATGTAAAATGATTTGGGAGCGACTATGGCATAGGATTGAGGAACAATAATAGCTGAAAGTGGTAAAAAAAGGGAATCGCCGATTTCACCATTCACCGTAATTAATTCACTCCTGTTTCACTTGTATAGGTTAAATCGCTAGTATAGGTGACTCGTCGCGGTGGTAGTTCGACTAGGACTGGATGGTGAAGGGTCAAATAAGGGGGAAAGGGGGCAAGAGAGATGCACATAATCGCACGCATTATTTCGAAGAAGTGACCGATGAAGAAATAGGAAAAGATACAAAAATAATAATTACGTCGCAACTGGGAATGGAACACAGATCCTCTGTCTTACCGGGGCAACAATCTCCCAATTGAGCTATTGAGACCTGTATCAATAGCTCAGTCTATTTTTTCTGTCATTTTTACCGATCTCATATTTCAACTTTTTATTTTTATTATTATTTTATGTCTTCCTGCGTAGCAATCCCATGAGTTATAAAACTCATTTTGGAACAAGAGAAAATTTTACATTACACAGTGATACAATTTAAGAATTAATAATATTATCCTCAAATTAATTTACATATTTTAGGCTGCTATCGTTTTGTACGATTGCAAAGTTCTACCGTAATATATTTGCAACCAAGATAGTGTCTCAGAAATACCTGATTTTTAAGTATATTGGATATCTATATTTTTATAAATTAAATAAAAACACACTTTGTTTGAATCCTCTATAATTTTTGTATAAATACGTCGACTAGTTTCGAATCGACTGAATCGTCTTCAGTACTTAAAATATTATTATTAAATAACAGGAGTGTGCGTGTATATATACCATAGAGGTAAAATATGTTTTTATAGATGCTGTCCAGGTAGCGAATTTCCGTTTGCGTGTTCAGTAGACGCATATGACGTCCCGAAATCAACATGGGTTTGTTGTGGATCATCTGTCTACAAAACCATGTCCAGTTGAACGCCAAATCAACATGGGTTTGTTGTAGAGGTGAGTAAAAAAACGTAAAACCGTTTTCATGAAAGCGTTTAAGTTAGGAAACGGTTGCAACCGTTTCGAGGATTTTAGAAAAACCGTTTTAAAAAATCTGTAACTACGTCTCCAATAAACCCGCGCGAAATGATTCCAGTAGAGGAGTAGAGGATAATTCGCTTCAGAATTACGCACGAAACATTTAAAACAGCTCCCCGCAACATTTACTAAACTCGTAACCGTCGTAAACCGTTTGAAAACGAACGCTTTCGCGTGAAACGCTTTTTCCCGACACCCCGTTTCTGACCGTTGCGGCAAAACGCTTTAAAAAATGTAACGCCCTCCCGCAACGCCCGCCCGCAACGCTAAACGCGAAATGCCGTAACGCTTTCTTGTAAAACGCTTTCTCGTGAAACGCTTATTCGAAAAACGGCTTCGAAAAACGGCTTCGATAAAATTAAACGCCCGACTGCAACGCCATGCGATATTTGCCGTGACCCGTTTCAAACAAACGCTTTCGCCGCATCGTTCACCGCGAAATGTTGTGGTTTAATAATCACGATAGAATGGTTTCCAACGTTTTCGAGTTTGGGAGCTACTTTTTACCTTAATTTTTCGTGGACATCAACTTCTAAAAATAATTTTATAAGGATTTTAGCTGTTTTTTTTGTTGTTTTAGTATTTCAGAACTGCAGATAAGTACTAATCTAGCAAAATCAATTTGTCCTACAACCATGCTATTATTTTTATCTTTCATGGTTATGAATTTAAATTATGGGAATGATAACTATTTTCTTCGTAATTGTTAAGATTGAGAAAGGACTCTTAGATGTTTTGGGCACGTTGAACGGATGACCGAAGAGAGGTATAAAGAGAATATATGGCGTGGAAGATAATGGTATAAGAAGTCGGGACACCCGAAGAATATATGACATAATCAAGTGAAGCAAATACATACTGGAGTAGGTTATAATACGATATATGAATGTGAATGAAGCAAGGAGTCTATACCGAGACAGAGTTGTGTGGCGGTCTATCCTCTATGCCTATCCCTGCTGAGAAAAAGCATGATGGTTAATTAGTTAGCGTAGTAATAAATGCCGTATATTCGCGTATAATATCAGCCGGGGTATCTAGACTTGAAAGAAGAATGTAAGTGTTTTTTAGACTAGAAGAAAAAAAAATTGTAATGATTGTAATGTACAGAAACGGCAGACCTACTAGTGATAAAAAAAATATATTCTCAAGCAAACACGGTTCCTTTTGATGCGATATCTTTTCCTTTCGTGGGTACGTACTTCATCGAGTGCAATCCATCTCTGAAGTAAAAAGAGACTGTTCATGAAATACAATATAATGAACCACCACCAGCTAATGTTAGTAACGTAGAAAAAAGGTTAAACTATTTACCGTAGTGAATTGTGGCTCATTAAACAAAACGTTCTAATTTTTACTATTCGCCTTTACTTAATCTGGCTAGGTAATTCAAACCTGAATGTTTACAAAAAAGCCGACAGATCTGTTTATGGCGTGTCTCAAGTAATAATAATAAAATGTTGCAGATAATCAATATTATCTTTCCAAAAAGGGCCAGAGCATTTTGGTAATATCAAATATGGCACCGGGAAAATAAAAATCTTCGATTGTTCAGTGCCACATTTTAGGTGATATCGGAATACGCAAGAACAAGGATTGCTTATTATTGTTTCGATTTTTAGATCATTCTGGAAGATTCCTTTTTCAATCCATACATGCAGTCATAAAGTATATTATTTGGGGAGATTTAATATTTGAACATTTTGTCAGTTTAGTATGCGAAAAATTGTATTAACGCGAACATTGACAAGTGCCGTCGTTCAGTTTTATAATTTTTTGTTATTATTATATCAAGACTATTTTACCTACTTCTATGATGTCGTCGCATAAACGCAGAAAGGTTAGTGTTCTATGGACACATTTCGAAACTGTTGGGGATGATTTTGCCTAGTATAATATATGTAAGACGCGCATTTCATTTAAATCTACTGTGTCTAATTTGAAAATACACCTAAAGAGAAAACATCCCCTAGTACATTTAACTTTGTTCAATTCGGAAATCTCCGGTCGGCAAAATGTGATTCTTCCGCTGGCTAGAGTGGCTAGTCAAACTATAACCGAAAGTGATCAAACAAGTGTGAGTGTGAGTGCTTCTGAATTATCAGCTCAGCCAGTTGAAAAATCACAGGTCATAGCCAGCACTTCAGGTTTTTCTCTTGGAAAAACGACACAGCAAAATATTATGCCTTTTATTCCAAAAAACATTAGTTCGCAGGAAAAAAAAAAACAAATTGACGATTTGGTTATGGGCCACTTTATAGAAGATCTTCAACCCTTCAGCATGGTTGAAGATAGCGGTTTCGTCAAATTGATAGCTGGTGTAATTCCATCATACACTTTACCCAGCAGAAAATATGTGTCAAATAATTTGTTGTCATTGCATTACGATAAATGTGTTCTTAAAGTTGTAGACTTGTTAAAAACTGAGGCAACGAGTGTTTGTTTAACTACAGATCTTTGGTCTTCTTCCACGACCGAGAGCTACATGGCTATAACGGCACACTTTTTACTTGGTTTTTCAAACCGTTTTACTTGGTTGTGCCTCTTTTAGCGGGCCCCACACAAGTGTAGAGTTGGCTAAAGAATTAAAAAGGATCTTGGAAAAGTGGGAGTTAGGTGGAAAGGTGCTAGTTGTTGTGTCCGATAATGCATCTAACATCAAGGGTACTATAAATGACATTCTCAAGTGGAAACACTTTGGCTTTTATGCACATAAAATAAACTTAATTGTTCAAGATGCGTTAAAAATTGTTTCAGATACAACCAATAAATTTAAAACAATCGTTAGACATTTCAAAAAAAGTAACCTGTCTACTGAAAAATTATTAAAATATCAATTAAATTCGGGAGTTGTACAACCAAAGAAGTTACTGCAAGAAGTTCCGACTCGATGGAATTCAACATATTATATGTTAAAACGCTTATCGGAGCTTCAAGAACCTGTACAATGTACGATAGCGGTAATTAACAAAAATCTACCGTGTCTTGCATCTGAAGATTGGGAACTGTGCAAGCAATTAATCGAGATTTTGGAACCGTTTGAGCATGTTACGAAAAACATCAGCGGGGAAAAATACATGACTGCCAGTCTTGTTATTGTTTTAACATCGGGCCTATTGAAAGTTTGTGGAATTTTATAGAAAGAAATTTTAGGTGCACAAGCAAAACAAGTCCTGGCAAAATTAATATTAGGAATAAATGATAGATTCGACGACATTGATCAAAATGAATCCTTAGCATTGTGCACATTATTGGATCCGAGATTCAAAGCGCGTGCATTTAAAAGAACGTCAGAGGCTGAGAATGCTAAGATGAAAGCTATCGATTTAGTCATTGAACTCTTAGATGCAGAAGCGGGAGAAGTTTAGATAATACCACAATGTGTTAATATTACCCCCACAAAACGTCACGAACTGTGAATTCTATTTGACTTTGATACTGATTGTGAACACCATAGCATCGCCAGTTCCTCGTATTCCAGATCATCACGAGAAGTGATAATGTTTTTGGAAGAGCCCTTATTGCCACGACAAAATAACCCATTAGAATGGTGGAGACAAAATCAATATGTGTACCCCAATCTATCCAAAATATTCCGCAACAAATGTAACTTCTTGGCGACGTCAGTTCCCTGTGAGCGAATGTTTTCAAAGACAGGATTAATTTTAAGTGACAGAAGAACAAGATTAAAATCTAAAAAAGTCGAGCAACTGATGTTCTTGAATATTAATAAATTTTGAATCTTTTAAAACTCATAGAAATAGTTAACTTAAAATATTTAACCCAAAAATAAAGTGATGTAATAATAATATAAATGAATGCTGTAGTACTAATATTGAATCTCAGTTGGCCGTTATTATAATTGAAGTATATAATATTATCAGAGTGTGTGCATACTTTTGTGGCCTTATTTGTGATTGACTTTATTTTAAATTATCGCTAAAGTTGACCGCAACCCCGTCCTCACATTTTGGTAAGTTCATATATATATTTTTAATAGGAAGCCATGAAGCCTATGATTTATATTATCTAAACAACCTACATATATTACTTTTTATCATTCAACGTAATTATAACAGACGATAACTTTTATTTATTTTATATTTATGTATATGAAAAAAAAATTACGTTATTTTTAAACGGTTTCTAGAAACCGTTTATTTTGAGAAACCGAAACGGTTTCGGTTATTTTGAAAATGAAACTGAAACGCCCACCTCTAGTTTGTTGTACGATATCTACTACAAAACCGTGTTCAGTTGAGCGCAAGGGTGTCCGTTTGCGTTTTCAGTAGGTGAAAGTAATTTAATTCAAAGCGATATAAACAAACAATTAAAACATGGTATTAAATATATAATAGACTCTTAAATTGGGTTTAAAAAAAAAAAACAAACCCGTTTCGTGTTTTATATAAATATATTTATTTTTTTTAAATAACCCGTCTTAAGGGGCTATCTTACCATACGCTGAAACTGGTGCCAAAAACTCATTATATATTTGAAATTAATAAAGAAGTCTCTTGACTTGTATAATTTATGATAATTAATCATATCGAACGATGGGTTACAAAACTTAACGACCAATATAACTTGAGTTAACCTCACTGTGCGACACAACACGCATATCCTGTATCATTACTAACTTGGCTTATTCTATCTTGTTCTTCTAAGCGAGTTAATAGGAACCTAATAAATTTTAAAATTATCACAATGCAGCCGAGCGAAAATTCCATTTAAACTAATGTATTTGATAGTGTCAAAACGTTGTATTTAGCATAAATGTTCCGTATCCGCTGGTTATTGTAATCGCGATTGTTTCAGCTGTTCTTGAACAGATTAAGCGGCGGCTCTATTATATGTCCTTTCATTTTGGTGAATTGAATAAGAATAACAACGATAGGCTTTTTAATTTGGGCACGTGAAGAGAATGATTGCGTGTGATGAGAATCTCTTTTCATAATGCATAAATAAGTTCCGGTAGTACTTAGTGACAATTTTTTTGTAAACGTTTTATTAAATCTTATGAATTCTCGAAAAAAATTAATAAACATCAACACGGACATAACCACTCTACAAGAAGAAGAAATGAAATAAGACTTTACTTTCGGAAGAAAACAAAATCGCAAAACTCATTACTATATTGAGCCATGAAGATCTTTCAAGAAATACCCAACAATATAAAAGGAGATGAAAATGTTTTGAAAAAGACAAATACACAAATACTCCTCTGATAAAGGAACTAATTAAATCACTTTCTGAACCATTTTATGCCGAATTACCCGGCCACGAAAACCCAATGGTAAATTCGCTATCAAGCTATGATGCAAATTCTACGTTTAAATATAAAAGACCGAAAACGGTCCTTCGAACCGAATAACTTCTGCAACATCTCTGCAGTTAGTTTAAAGCATGTTTTTCAGATTCCCACAATTTTAATAAAACATCTGAAACGTTTAATTACATTAGAACTAGATTGTTTTTATAATAATGGAATTCTGAATTTAAATTAGACCAAAGACAAAAAAGTAAAAATTTAGGAAGGAAGTTACGAAGTGTGTAAATTTGCAGTTTTTTTATGTAGTAATTTGTAAAGTTTGTTTCGTTTTTTTTTTACTTATATAGCATAACTTATATTGTATTTTTTTGTTAATGATATATTATGTTTATATTATAACTCATGTAAACAGCGTACAAATATTCTATTTTAAATAAATACGTAAGTATATGACCCAATCGAGCTAAATCGTAAAACACTCGAAAAAGCAACTCTGCTATCGTAAAATTAAAACATTTTAGTTTCATTCCTGTTCCAGATGTTAATTATACGTATATTGACCCGCCTGGTCATAAATCATTTGATTTAAGTCACAAGTTATACGTCTTAGTTGTAAGTCACTAGATCTAAGTCATAGATGTTAGTAAATTATAAGTCTCAGTAGTTGTAAATTACTAGTTATAAATCTTAGTTGTCAGTCACTAGTTATAATTCTTAGTTGTAAGCCATGTTAGTAATAAATCTTAGCGGTCAGTTGTTAGTTATACGTCAAAGTGAAAAATTATAAGTCAGATGAATTATGTTGTAAATCGCATTTGAGGTGATTTTACCACAAAAATGACGCTACAGAAGTAATTTAAAAAAATATATCATTTAATGAAATTAAAACATGGAAATCGATAGAAAGTGAATACTTTTGTTGGGGTAACACGGGGCATTTATGATTTTTTTACGATTTATATATAACACCTTCAATTTAATTTCAGCTATTAATTATTAGTTCCTAAAAGTTTATACGAACAAAGGCGTAATGTTCCATACTTTTATCAGAGTCTCAAAATTCTTTCAGTAAGATTAATTCTATGTTACAAAATTATATTTCACCACATTAATAGCCCTATATATAATACAAATAGACTAGAGCACACTTACGATACTCCTCTCAATTTTAATGAAGGATTAATGGTTCCTAAGCATACGAACAAATATGGACAGGGAACTTTAGATCTCATGATTCCTAGCTGTTTAAATATGTTACCCGCTGAAATAAAACTGTATTAGTACACTAAACAGTTAATAAATACTTTGAAAACTTGGCTAGCTGAAAGAAGCTATTTGTATTAGATAATAAGGAAATATTATTTTATATACGATTTATTGTTGTCGTTTATGTTTTTATTTTTATTTTTTTATATTTTTGTGGAAATATCTTTGAGTAAAATTCTTGAGAGATATTTATGCTTCAAGTTTGGTTACGTATATGTTTTTATTTTATATAAAATGTTAATTTTGAGCTTTAAATAATAAACTCCCGTTAGACAAACTAAAAAAAAGTATTCAATTTTTAATTATTAATTATTTTTTATTGAGATTTAAAAACCTCCTTTTAATATTTAATCATTGTACAAAATAATATTAACATAACCTAAATGAAATATGAAAACTGAAAAAGTCAATCCAGATGTCTCATATTAATAAAAAATGGATATTAATCAGAGACACTGTCTAGTTTGCAATTGTGTTCCTTAGGAACTTTTTAGTCATTATAAAGATAGCTGCCAATAATGTGGGATAAAAAAAATGGAGAATAATATTAACAAATCTTGAATTTGAGATATGATATCGATAAAGATGGCATAAATTGAACTGGTCTCATTAGTTGTTAAGTTGGTTAAGCGGTTTCCCCGGATAGGCAGAGGACCTGGGTTCGAGTCCCAGATGCGACTGAAATCTTTTTATTTTCTGTCCTTTTTTCCGGTTTCGTATTTCATTTAGGTTATGTTAATATTATTTTCTACAGTGATTAAATACGAAAAAAATAGTTTATCAGGACTTTTTGCATTATATTTTTTTTTATTAGCAAAAAGAAAATTTAAAAAAAAATTATCGTTATACTTTCGCATGAATGTGGTCGCTATTGCTGAACGCCATTAACAGAAAATGTCCCTACGACAGGAATAAAAGTCAAAGAAAAATTCCAGTTTCATAATTTAATATTCAAGGCATGTTGAAAGTTAGTTTGTTACCATTTTGTCGCGCAGGGGCTAAAGTGGGAAGTTGGGCGGACACTATTCTGGCATTCTAAAAGCATTGGCCCCTTTTATTTTTAGTCTACAAATTACTTTCTACGAAATAATATTTCATTATGTGAATTAATACAAATGCCATCGACCCGTTTTATGCAAATTATTTTAAACGTGCCGAAATAAAACTTTATGTTTTGCCTCATTAGTTAATTAATATTTTAAAAGATTTTTTTTTCGTGTATTTTTTTTTCAAAAGATTGATGTTCGCTTTGTGGCATCATTATTAATAAATGAAATTAGAAAAAGTGTTAATAATCAATATTAAGGGTACGAGTAGAGGTAGGGGTGGTATATCAAAACCTCGAAATTTTACTCTAAATCATTCGTAATCCTTGGCAACGCTGGGTAATTCGGTTCGAAATAAAAATGCATTTTAACATTTATAATATTTTAAACTTGGCAATTATATTTAACTAACCTAAAATTCATTAATTTTGATAATGTTACGATCTAAACTGAAATACTGTTATTATATAAACAAATTTATATGTTTTTTTTATAATGATGGCAAGTCAAAAAGTAAATGATTTTCACGAATATAAATACTGTTACTTTGTGTACGTCACTTTATGAATATACCAATCGTTTTCAACATAACGGTACTTTCGTTAATTGCAGGCGCGGTGTTTACGTAAATAAAGTGACGAAACCGGTTGGGATGTATAAATAGAGTTGTAAAACGTACAGTAACAGTATTACAATTTATTGATTTATTAAATAAGGTTCTCGTTAAATACGTTTTTTAAAATAATGTGTATGTAAATCAATTGAGGTTATTGCATGTGTAGTGGTGTACTGGATGTATCAATTAGGAGATTAGTTCAACAATATTATATAATACAACAATAAATAACAATCATTATACAAATGTAGCGCAATAATAGAACAATATAGGATGTACGCGGGTGTTGATATAATAATATAATTAATAATATTTTTTTTAAATAGCCACACTCCTGAATTTATTTTCATATTAATACTATTAATAAAAATAAATTAATTTTCTAATATCATTTTTTTATTCAATGTTTAATAATGTTTTTTTTGTTATTAACATTTTAGATTAATTTCTTAGTAGTAATTGATTAGCAGACTCACTTAGATGAACATTTTAGCTGCGCCTTTGAGGTGATTTTCTCACGAAAACTTCGCAATAAAAATAATCCATTTATTATTTTTATTATTATTATATCACACTTTAGAAGCTAAGGGGGTAAATAATCAAATTTAAAGTAGGTACAAATAACAACAGGGCAACTCGTTTGAGTGCCATAATTGATTTGACAGCGTGAGATGGATTTGACCGGGGAAAGCGGGAATGCGGAAGAAGGAGAGGAGGAAGGTTAGGTAGGAGAATTTGCGGGTGACAGTGTGTGTGTGTGTGTGTGTGCGCTTACCCTGGGAGAGGTTTCTTCCAGGGCGCTTGGCTCGGGACCTACGACTAGCTCAGAATCGGCAGGCCTCGGAGCTCTTCTTCAGGATGCTTGAAAGACAGACGGTCTTATAGTCGGGAATTGCGACTCAATACTTAATCAAATGAAACACTCAGATGCTTTCAAACTCAGTAGTTTACTTGGTGAAAGGGCACAGACATAGTAAATTTACTCAAGGGGAACAGGCTAACCTAAGTATCACAAATAATGTTACGGGTAATCTCTGATTCTCTCTGGAAAATTCTCTACGAACGGGCATAGTTAAATGTGACTTGAATAGAATTACAACACAATGAAAGGGGAAAACAAGATACAGCTCACAGTTGGTGATGATGCGGGACGAATACGGGGAAGGCGATTGTCGATCGTGTGTCCGGGTAGAAATCCATGGCCAGGTCCACGGTGAATGGTGCGTCACGGCCAGCACCGCGGGGAGGATGTTTCCAAGGCCAGGTCCACGAAGAGAATGATGCGTCCAAGGCCAGATCCGCGGGGTGAATGGCGGAGGGCAGCGAGCGTGGGGGAACCGGAACCCGAGTACGAGTGGTGTTTATTTTTGTCGCTAGGGGTGCTAATCTAACGAGCGGCTAGTATTTATGGGATATTTGCGTTATGTAACACACGTTAGTAAGAATAGACAAATTATAAACATAAACAAAAATTGAGTAAAGTGTGTAAGTAATTAATTTGTATTAGAAATTATAAAAAATAAATATTTTTTTATTATTAATATTAATATGAAAATAAATTCAAGAGATAAATATTCAAAAAAAAAATACGTTTGATTATTTATTAAATATAATTCACCATTAACGCTTTTTCTGGTTTCTAAAATTTCAAATTCATCTAATTGTAATCCGATTGTATTTGTATGAAAAAAATTTAAACCTTTATTTATATCAAATAGTTGTTATTATTTAAACACCTTAGGTGTTCCTTAACTCTAATATTGAATTTTTTAGAGGTCTTTCCTTTTTGAAAAAATAGTTTAATAATACATTAATTTATTTATATTTGTGTTTATATTTGTATAGTGTACACGCAATGCCAAAAACCTTATAAATGCATTATAAGACATACAAAACAAATCGATTGTTTGATCCGTACGAAGCACGTAGTTCACCCCACAGGTGATTTTATAAATAAGTTTGTATGGCTCGCTCGATTATTACAGGAGGTTGTGATTGAAAGGGAGAATCTGATACAAAGAAATTTATTTGAGCCAGAAACTCACTGTTAAAAATATTACCGCCGAGTAAAAGTTTTTTTTAGTAGAGCAATACCTCTACGTTTCCCTAAGGAGTGGTAATTGATCATACCCAAAATATAGATATTGCCAAGGGTCCGTAGAGACGATATAATAAAAATTACTTGTGAACTCTTTCAATCCACAAAATGTAAGTTAGGTCGTGTGATAGAATTCGACTCCAATACACTCAATATTAGCGTGTTGTATAATAATATCAGTGTTTGCGTTTTGTGAAGTTAATATGAATTTCGAATTACGAAGCCTAGAAGCTTGTATGCTCTGCTTACGAAATCGTTGATGAAAAGTTTATTTGTTGTCGTAAATAACTCCTAGACCTTTGATTTGGTTTAGGCGTTTGAAAAGTTAATTGCATATTCAAATACATACGGCTTATTCGATCTGGTAAACGATACTTGGGTGTAATAAAGCTCAAGCAGTTTATTTTGGCCCAGATTGAGAAGCAGTCGACATCATGTTGAAGAAAAACGCAGTCCAGTAGGTTTTTAATTTTACAATATAGTTTTAAGTAATATGCAAAAATTAAATAGTACGAATGAGTGATGACTTAGCCAATATCGTTAATAAAAAACAGGAACAGAAGCGGTTCGAGGATAGATCCCTGGGGGACTCCAAAAAATACCATAAATTCGATAGAAATGGAACCCTTATAAAAAACGTACCATTTACGATTCCGGAAGTATGAAGCAAAAAGCAGAGTAATCTCGTGGAAGAACCAAACGGAGCTAGCTTATTTAGAAGAACATCGATGTCCACCTTGTGGAAGACTTTTTCGAAGTTAAAATAAGTAACATTGACCTGGCTACCCCTGCCAAGAGAACGTCAAGAGAACGACAACTGCTCAGTAATTTCGGATTTCGCGTTTGTTACCCTTTTTGTGAATAGGTGTAATTTTTGTTATTTTCTTGTCTGGGAGAGACAACGTTTTAAGGCATACATGGCAAAGATGACATAGTGGCGAGATTAAAAGTTCAGAACAACCATCAAATATTAATGTTTAGAAAGTGGAGTTCACACAGTTAAACGAACGTGTAGACAAAAATTCTAATGTCACAAGCACAAAGTTATCGCTTCATATGAAGATATAAAAATGAACATTTTACAAATGTACATCTCATTACAACTATGATTTACATTCCCCAATACGAAGTTTACATAGGCTTAACAAATATTCAAATAATATGAATGAATTGAACAATAATTTGAACTTAGCGAACTTTAAAAGCCGTATGAACGAGTTGTTTCTACATAGTTCATAAATTATTGTTGACTGTAATTTAACTGTTTTATATATTTATTATTTTTTATTTTATATGAATACTGCACAAGAGTCCCAACTCCTCCCAACCGTCTGGAGCCAATGAGACTATGGCATCCCTAATTGGGGAATGTTGTGAGGCTGGAGGTATTAGGGAGGGGACGGAGAAGGGGAAGAGGAAGGTGGGGAAATACCTGGCTATTCAGATCTGGTCACCAAACACGGCTAAAAGCTATTTCAAGCAACATTTCAATTCTGAATGGTGGTCTTTCACCAGGGCGATACTGAGAGTATCTTCCACTCTGATATTATTAATATTTACGTCAATTTGGTGGACATTGGCATTACCTAATTTTATTAATAATATATTCCGTTTCCTTCATTTTGTTAAGTCTTGTCCATTTTTTATTATTTCTCGTGATAAGAATTTCATAATTTCTGAAAACAGATGTAAGTACTATTATATAAAAGCCTTATCGGCGGTTCAATAAAATAAATACATAATGATGCACTAACTCAATATAAATAAATTGCGACCGCGGAGTATCCAATGAATCATTCACCCTTTCTTTGTTCCGTAGCAAAATCAATACAGCAGCCATGTTGGTTCACGGTTTGTTGATGTGTCGACAAGCGACACCATGGTTATAATCAACTGATTAGCTGCAATCAATTACTTGTTTGATAAAAGTAGGTACTCGCTACCAATCAGTCTATAAGTTGCTTCGACTTTATTAGACGAGGCAATTCGATACAGCACAGCGATGGAACATCCATTGAAAAATAATGTAGCCGTAAATAACGAACATATTAGATATTTAAAAAGTTTATTTGATTCTTGTGGAAATAATTAGATGTTTATATGTGTACATTCCTGTTGAAGGTTGAGTCCAACCGAAATATATATAAATAAAATAAAGTGACTTAAAACAAAAACATGCAAGGTCGTAATATATAATGATACAATGAAATCACAAAAATCTAATTACTGTGTAAATAAGTAACATTTTTCTGTGATCAAGATTTGCAACAAAATAGATACATAAACGGGAATAATACCCAAGAACAACATAAACCAACCACGGATGAGAGATGTTAAGAGAAACAAATTAATGGCGGTTTAACAAACTTTATTTATTTAATGTAAATATTTATTATTGCACGTAAATAATCAATAAAGTATTTAAAAGAAAAATCAGCTACAATTTCGAGATGCATGAACGAACACGGGACAAGAAATGCAAAACTCGGTAGATTGCCAACAAGGAAAAAATAAACAAACAAAAAACTATTTAATCATTGAAGAAGATAATATTGGCAAGTCTTAATTGAAACACGCAACCGATAAAACCAATGAAAATAAAAAAAGGTATCAGTCACATTTGGGAATCGAACCCAGGACCTCTGTTTTTCCGGGACAACGGCTCTAACGACAGAGCTAATTAAATCAGTACATTTTACGCCATCTTCATCGATATCATCTCGACTTCAAAACTTGTTAATATTATCCTCCATTAAATCCTGTATTATTGGCTGGTATAAAGTAAACTGGTATCATCAACTCAGTCGGTAGAGCGGTTCTCCCGGTAAGACAGAGGTCCTGAGTTCGATTCCCAGATGCGACTGATACTTTTTTTTCTGTGATTTTTTTTTTCGGTTTTGCGTTTCATTTAGGATTTGTTAATATTATCTTCTTCAATGATTAAATATTACAATGAGTGACTTATTAAAATAAATTGTAAAATAACTATCCTTGTTAAGATGTTCAAGAAAGTCTTATCTCGTTCTTCTCCTTCCCCTATTCGTATCAGGGACCCATTCCACATTGCTTCGACGTAACATCTACAGGGCCTGATTCCGGTTCCTTTTAAGGATATCCTTAAAAGGTCCTTATCCATTGGTTTAAAGACCTTTTTTGCCTAACTGTGGTTCCGGTTCTCGTATGACAGCTGTCAATCAGCATATGACATTCTTTAAAAATATCGAAATTTGCGTAGTTTTTTTAATAAAAGAAAACTATGGATGGACTTTGAATATCACTAGTGAGTTATTTGGCGCATAATAATGCTATTAAATGAATCGATTTAACGAATTTGCGACATTTGTAAAGTACCTATTTCAAAAGCCTGAAATGTCAGATAAGTGTGATTTAAATTCTAAAAATTATAATAAATTACCTACAAACTACAAGTAAGTAATAATAAACTACACGTGTTAAGTAATTGTGATACAGCTTTTAATAAGGACAATGCATTATTCATAAAAAAATACCCGAATTAGGCCCCAGGCGTCGGCGTCGCGTCGCGTCTCTGTCCAAAGCTATTTCAGCAGCTTCCGTCCATTGCAGGTTCAACCTCTCCCCGCGCAGCCTATGAAGTTACTTTCCCCAACTTTGTCTGTGAAATAATTTTTTTTTAATTTTTAGGAATCGAACTCGAATCCCTCTACATCCAACCACGGCCGCTGAACCTCTGGCACCAACCCCCTCAGTCTCCGCCCAATTTCCATCTTATACCCTCCATTACCTTAGTTAGCGGACTTAAATATAAAATTGCCATCAGCAAGTACCGCTAGCACATAAAACACAGTTTACAATTCTTTGAAATATAAATAAATAAAAGCCCTACAGTAGCAAAAGATTATATATATCAACCGGGGACAACTTTTTTCATTTGGAGATGTCAATTTTTTTAGATGTTAATTCGAAATATTATTTGACTATTATCATGTTTAGGAAATAATAGTATCGATTACTCGAGTCACTACACAGAGGCTGACAAGGGAATCACCGATAACAAAGAGGGAGTACCGGAAGTTTCTGATTAGTTTAATGAGGCTGGATTACATTAAACTATGGTTTCAAATTTCAGATATTATTCGTTTAGATTATTCGTAGATGTTTTTATTTTTTGTTTTTATTTTTTTGTTTTGTTATTATTCGTAGATGTTTTTTTCATTATTAATTTTGAACTATTTTTCTTCGTATGGTGGAGGAGAGATGACAAGAGGTTGAGGTCAACGTGAGATGCTGGGCTTATTTAACCGATCAATTACATCGGGAGTCACTTGAATCAGCACAGATTTGCCTCCGGGAAACTCATAGTCCTTTAGGCCTCATTTGTGCATCACATACGCACAATGACTGTGACGTACCGGATGCTGTTTACTGAGGTTCACGTTTTCCGAGTGGGAAAGCCATGACTGTTTACTAGTTAGATCGGCCGCTAAATTTACCGCGACTCTTCAAACGGGACATACCTAATGTACTAACTACCGTGCAAAATTTGTGATCCCTCTCATTTGTATTTTAATAAAAACCTTTTTAAATCCAGTAGGGATAAATAATGTAGCTCTGTATTTCTGGATATACGCGTACATAATGCATATGTGGAAAAAAAACAAATAATAAGTGTCCAAGTACACTGATTGCTTCACTCATGATTCATATGATTACTTTTTACGACCGGGAATATTATTAATACCGAATTCGAGACGTCATATCCAGTTCGATATGAGTGAGGTTAACGCGATCAATATTATTTCAGATAGGAACGATATCACATTGCGATTGGCAATGTATATATTTCTGGAAACCAAACATGTAAACCGTTGGGTATAATGTTATTTTGGAAAGATATAATATGTTTTATGAAAGATTGCATTAGCAGAAATCTAAACAACTCTCCTTGCAACCTTTTCATTAGAATTGTATGTTTTTCATTAATATTGTATGTTTTTCATCAATATTGGATATCGACGGTCCCAAAGTAAGGTGTCGAATCTGCATTTTCTTGTTATTATAAAAAATATTGTAATGCACATCTATATTTTATTTAAAAAAATTATGTGTATGTTTGCAATACATAACAGTTATTGTAAGTTATGATAAGTTTTCAAAAATATGGAGGTTATCAAAGATACATAAAGTGATACACGGATATTAAAATGTATAAAATCGCTTTTAAATTGGAATGCACTGACAAATAAAATTGCCATTGTATGATGCATATTCGTTTCCCGCGTATGTAGGTGACAAATAGGCGCATCCAAGCGGTAGTTCTGTTAGTCTCCAATGTATTATTCCTACATAATAATACATAGTTGCCGTGTATAGAGCACAGGTAATTTGAATTTGTGCAGTCTAGTTCGGAATCTAGTGAGAAGATCAGGATTTAATCTTGAACTACAAGTGGAGCTATACTGGACACAAGGCAACACTTAATGATGGCCATTATTGCAATATCATGGGTTTGTTTTTTATTTTAATTTTACATCTAATAAATAGCTTCTTTAATAATTTGCATTTGAAAATGTGTACAAAGAACTTTACATCACATGATTCCTAGGTGTATAAATATGTTACCCGCTGAAATAAAAAAATAAATAAAAAAACTGTATTAAAACTAAACAATTAATAAATATATTTTTGGCTAGCTGAAAGAAAATATTTGTATTAGATAATAATAAAATATTATTTTATTTATGATTTATTCTTGTCGTTTGTGTTTGTGTTTGTGATTCTTGGGAAATATTTATGTTTTAAGTTTGTTACATTTGTTTTTATTTTTATTTTATATAGACATATATATACATATATATTGTAACCTTACCTGTCAGTTTTGAGTTTGAATAACACGTTACCGCTAGACAAACTACAAAAAAGCGGTTCATCGGGACTTTTCGCATTGTTTTTTTTTTCTTTTATAAAATGAAAATAAAAATATAAATAAAAAACTCTTTTCATGGAATTATCTCGTTTAAAAAGATAAATTACCTCAATTTAATTACCTTTTTTAGTTTTCTCTTATTTCGGAGAGTACCACTAATTTCTGAATATCGTGTACAATATATAATGTGAAGGATGTGCACTTGGACCATACATCTCGATGTTGCAAATTAAAGCAATTTAAACGGTTGCAGCGATCTCGTTTTTCTACTACTATCAATTTGTCCGATGTATACTTATGGATAAAGTAAATCTGTTTGAATTCAAACATATTTTAGCTAAAAAATGCAGATTATTTTGAATTTCGAAGAAAACGAAACCCAGTTGCTTTGAATTTGAAAAAAAAGGTTTGGTCAAATATTTCAAGAACAGCCAATTCACAGAATTATAAACGTTTTTTCCCCTCGCTAATAATGTCTTCCCCTGTTTTCGGAAATGCGTAGGTCTATCTCAAATTTTTTAAATGTCACCATTATTCTGTTTCCACGAAATTAATTTACTTAAATTGGTCGTTGAAAAAAATATCATTAACTTTGGACATTAATTAGACTAACATATTTTAATTTCATTAAATTGTCAACATTTGTTTGAATTGACGGGTAGTTTGTTTAATCGAAGTATCGTTAAAAGAATAACTTGATTAGACCTTTAAGGCCACCCACTTACTAAAATTCCAACAAAATCACGCGCTCCTTATGTGACAAGGTGACAAGGTTGAAATTCCCGCTTAAAATAAAACGCGAGTTTTATTTTAATTTGTAAAGCTCAGGCATAAATATTAAAATGTTTTACAGTCATAATCTAAAAAAAACGTAATTTGCCCCAATGAACAATACGACTCTAGTTTGGGCTCTAAACATTTTTTTTGGATCTGATACTTAATTTTTTTCTAGACTAAAAAGACACACCAAAAAAATTGGACGGTTATACGAAAGGTGTGCTCTATTTGGAGTATTTAGTGATCTATGATATTTCTAGGCCATCAAATTCCCCAACCGAAAACACACGATTTTGCATTACTTCCCAATGCATCGCCTTAAGCATCGAATATATCTTCAAAAAGCTTAGTAAAATAATATATGCCAGTTTTCCTGCCGATGAAAGCTTTGTTGTAAATTGAAACTTTTTTTACTGTTTTTTATAACCATCACAATATTTCACCGCAATGCGAAAGCAAAGAGGACGGCACTCTTATTGCTTCATTCATATTTATACATGGTCTGATAAGTTATGTCCCAGCCCAAATATATGGTACACTTGATCGTGGCGTGAATTCTTGGATTCTCGTTCTCGTATTTTTATTCCACCAACTTCATCGGTTGAAACACATCATTAATAACTATACTCTTCCTACTCCAAACCCGAAAATATTATGTTGTGTTAGGTTTTTCCAATGCAAGGGGTTCGCCTTCTACAAGGACTTCTTTTCTTGAGTTCCCTTCCCGCAATATAAGCGTAAGTTTTTGTTGAAATTGAGTACTAAGATAAAGTTAACGTTAAGTTGTAAGTAGTTTCTGTCTTTGGACAAGCATCGACACACTCAACGGGCAAACTAATTAAAATTATTGTAAAGTTTTACCCATATTAAAAGTGCCATTTGCACAAATCCGAGCTTACAATCCGAGATTTCCGGGTCGAGAGCCATTGCTAAAGCGCACCGCTTAACCACAGATTCATGCGGGTTATATTCGTTCAAAATTGAGATAAATTTGAAGCATTCGAATCGATAGTGACTATTTTCATGAATCACTACTTCAAAAAAAAAGTAAGTTTATTGGCTGGAAATAATTTATATTGTTTATTTATCGTTATTGCAGGTGCGTATGGTTTACACATGGTTAGGGCTGTTTGTCACTAGTTTTAAGTAACTAGTTGTAAGTATTAGCTGTCAGTCACTAGTTATAAATCTTAGCTGTAAGCCATTAATAATAAATCTTAGATGTAATTTCTTCAAAAGATGCTTATTCACTATGTGGTGTCATAATTAATAAATTAATAAGAATTACTTTGTTTGAACCACTGTTTTTAATGTATACATATCTACATGTTACAAGCAAAGCTCCCCTCAACAGTATAAACAATATTCTCAAAATAATGTCAAATATAGACTAATCATAAGCAAATAGAACAAATTACAAACATAAACAAAAATTAACAATACGTGGTGAAATTAAGTAATTAATTAAAAGTGTAAAAATAATAAAAAAAATAATTTGATTTAGTTAAAAATAAATTACTATAATGTTGATATTCATATATTAAAAACAGTGATTTAAATAAAGTAAGTCGGGGTGATAGGTTATAGGATAGATACATTGTGTTTTAAATCGCCATTGAGGTGATTTTCCCACGAAACAAACAATCACAAAATTACAATCATTATCATTATAAAGGCATTTCAAGATGCCATAGATTTGACGGCCCTATAGATCAGTCTCCCATGCCCCCGTCCTCCCCCGCAGCTCCCCCCTTTTAAAAGTATTCTGTGTTATTTATCCTAAAAAATATATGGATAATAATTCATTATCTTAGCTTAAATACATTCTTGAATATAATGGAAACAATCACCTTTTTCTCAATTTAACATGTATGAAAACTTAGACAAAGCTGTATTTAATTTTGATAATTTAACTGCATTTCTTTTTATGGTCTATAAATAATGTGTAATGATAGCTTGTCCAAAAAGAGAAAATAAATATTAAAAAAAATAAACTTCATAGAATAGATGTAATGTAAGAATAATATAAGAATAGGAAGTAATATTTGTACAGCGCCCTTGAGGTGATTTTTTACAAAAACGGCGCTATAAAAATCATCCGATTATTATTATTATGATAGTCAACCGCGGTTGGTGGCTTTAGGTCGACTAAAGTGGTGGTATAATGTTGGATGTTCAACATCCAACTAAGATAAACCACTTTTTTCGCTACGTGTCTCATCTAATTTTATGCATCTATGAGTGGGAACCACATTTTAGGTTAATAATAATCAATTATCAGAGCGTATCGGAATAGATAGGGCCATATGACGTCAGTGGACATAACTCCATTGAGGAGAAATTAATACACCCTGTTTAATTTAGGCATACCGGCGTGTGCACTCCACTTCACCGCTGATATTTCTGAGTACTTAGAGGTCCCAGAGCTACGAGTATAATTGGATCACACTTGGAAGTCCTTTTAATAAGCTAAAAGTGAGTTTATGTTGATGGAATTTTCGGAAATTAAATATTCGTTGTTTTAAAGTGGAGGTTTTAATGATAACATATATGTTTTTGATCAACGAAGAGAAAATTCCTAAATGTTATTCCACTTCTATACTGTGATCATTGTACTATGATTCATTCCCACTTGGTCTATTTTTCGGGTACCTGGGGTTTCGCTACCAAGATGGCCTTTGACGGCCTCCATGGTCGAGGGGTAACGCTCTCGACTACGAATCCGAAGGTCGCGGGTTCTAAACCCGGCGTGGGCAAGAAAATTTTATTTAATTAATTTGTTTTTTTTTTTCGGAGGAAGCAATCACTTTGTGGCTTGACATTATAATTTAAATAAAAAATGTTTTTGTTTTAAGCCACTTTATTTTTATACATATTTATGCATTCGACCGGTTTCGGTTGGACTCAACCTTCTTCAGGAATGTACACATATAAACTAAAATTAAAATACAGAGATATCATAATGGAGACAGAGAAAGTGAGGAAAAGAAACAGCACGATAGGGTAGAACAGGACAGAGCATCACAGAGGGGGGGTGGGTAGTGCGGTAGATAGAGAGCTAGGGGGAGGGGAGGGGAAGAAAGGGAACATCCTTAAAATCGGACTTTGGGTTAAATCTAATTGTTTATTTAAAATTTGGCATATATTATTTTTATTTGATTTTGATATTTCTAATGCTTTTAAGTTATTAAGGCGCAAGCCTATACTATTTTTATGTATTAATTGTACTCCTGTATTTTTATCAAAATTATGGTTAGTATTAATTAAATGTTCGGCGAATTCTGAAAAACCTATACTTGTTAAACATCTAATATGTTCTTTGACTCTAATATTTACGTTTCTCGCGGTTATAAGAGTATTCCTACTCAATAGATAACATTTACTTGCGCACGCCGGGATTTGAACCCGCGATCTTCGGATTCGTAGTCGAGAGCCTTACCCCTCGACCATAGAGGCCAGCAGATGCTATTTCGAAATCATTTTCCATAAGTACGAACTCTGTTCTGATAGCCTTCTTTTAAAACATTATTTTTCATAAGTACGAACTCTGTTCTGATAGCCTTCCTTTAAAACATTATTATGTATTTCTATTGTGTCTGAATGTTTTCAGTCTGCATATTTATTTATGTTATTTTCATGTTGTTTTTATATATTTTTTAGGTTTTATATTTTCATTTGCATATTTGCCTTGAAAACTCTGTAAACCTATTATCATATAGTAATATTTAACTGTCCCATTATGAGTTGAATTGATAACTCACGGGAGTGCGACATAATTGCATGTGTTATTGAAAAAAAAATAAGGAAAAGAACCCGTTCCTCCCCAAAATAGACTGATGATTATGCACATGCATTAACAAAACCCGCGGCGACATTTTTTACGCTACCGTGTTCGGTTTTTATTATAATTCGCTCGCGATAAACCCCCGCTGCGGAAAATAATCCGCAGCCAGAGATTTACGCTCCATGTGAAGAGTCACCTAAGAATGTGTACACAACCAACTCCCGTAGGGTGGGAAATTTCCCGCGCGATGAAAAAAAACCGTTCAGTGTTAACAAAATTATCCTTTTATTTTCAAAACACATTTCAAAAAAAAATTGTTCACACCTTTCCGATTTCAAATGCAATGTTTCAAAACAACCGTTTGGCGCACGTACTTTGTATCCGATAAAAGCCCGATTGACATATCAGCAAAACAACGCTTTGAACATAAAACAGGACGAGGAATTTTTCCTACGCGTTAGTGGAAATATTTTGTTGCACCGCCGTGTAGAGCGCATGCGCGAGAAAACACCGTGCCTATAAAGAGCACCTTCGGAAAGACATCCGCCAGTCTTCATTGGTCCTTCATTCACGTCAGACCACTTCGTGTCCTTGCAAAACGCGCGCGAAATTTTCAGAATTCGAATTTGGAACAAAATAACAGTGGGTGAAAAGTAAATTGACTTTATGTTTGGTGTTTTTTAAACGATCTGTGTTTCGTTGAAAGGTTTCAGTGGAAAAAGAAAACAAATGTTTGGAGTTGGTGTTTTTTGGATTTTCTGAATAAGGTTAGTATTTTTGTTTTGTTTTGATGTGGGGGTAGCGAATTTTAAGTGTTTTTCGTGTTTCAAATTAATAAAATTGCTTGAATGGGTGCTCTTTTTTTAACAAATTTGTTAACAAGTATCCATCAAGTCAAACAAATACATTTAAAAATTGTTTATTTTTATTACAAAAAAAAAATTGCATTCTTCTTAGAAATGCTGCGAAAAAATGTATTACTTTCAAAAGAATGCATTAAAAATATTAAAGTTAGTGTTTGATTACATTTAATGTACCATCCTTATTACTTATAATAAATAAGTTTATCACCTCTCAGAAGCTGGGCGTATTGTACAGAGCCCGCAGATACTTTAATAGTACAAAACTGCTGACACTGTATAAATTTGGCAGCCGCCTCTGGTCGGGAGCCTCAAAATATCTGAAAAAACCCTTAACTCTGTGCAGAAACGGGCGGTCCGTTTAATAGATTCGCCTATCTTAACAAACAGTCTGCCATCTTCGGAGCACAGACGTCAGGTGGGAATGCTGTCCTTGTTCTACAGATATTTGAATGGAAGATGCTCTGAGGAACTAGTGTCATTGATCCCTTCGGCACCGGTGCATGGTCGGGAAACACGCCAAACGCGCGCCCAACATTTGCACACGGTTGACATTTATCACATGAAAATGGATTGCTTCTACGACTTGTTCCTGTGTTCAACAGCTCGGCTGTGGAATGATCTGCCGGCCTCCGTGTTTCCTTCATCCTACAACATGGGTCTCTTCAAGACCCAAGTTCACTCCTTCCTATCCTTTAAAAGACCCTCCACACAGCATCCCCAAAGATAGAAGAAATTATATCCTTCACGACCTCCTGTGTGGAGTTACTGCAAAAAAAAACACACTCATTTAAACGGTATCTTTCACACAAAAATATTATTAGAATTTATTAAATTAATTAATTTTAATTCTGTTCATTTTGATTTTATCCCGAAGATTTTTGATCGGGGTCACCAACTGTCTTTCATAATTATGGATCTGCAATTAAAAACTGCCTATTTCCGAAAATGGAATTTCTAGTGGAGCAAAAAACCGGCACCGACTCTCACAAGCATCGTAATACAAACATTTTTAAATAATTAAAAAAATATATTTTGAGTCATCGTTGTGATTTATTAACTTGGCATTGGATAAATTATATTTTAAATTTATAATTTTTATTATTTTATTTTACAAACACAACTATTTCGTTTATCTCCTTGTATCTGTCCTTCAAAACATATAAAAATATTGCAAATACGGAGGAGTCTTTATTGAGGAGTCTTTCTGATTCAATTTCCAGCCAGAAAAAATAATAAAGATATCTTTCGTTCGATGTTTTCATATTTGGCGACTGTTAAATATACATATCATAGGCAAAGTAGTGTGTTTTAAAGGAAAAAATGATTCTCTTAAATTTCTATTCGAAATAGTACACATTGCCATAACATGAAAAATAGTCACTTTTGCGGAAAAGTGGTTCTTATTTTTTTGCTCGAAAATAAAGGGTGTTTTTTAAGATTAAAAATAAAAGATGATTTTGTCATTTTATTTTATAGTAGATTCCTTACCCTAAAATTACCCTGACTGCATATATAACTGAATTTCACCCATTTTGGAAATAGACAGTTTTGCATTACAGCCCCACAATTATTACGCATGGAATAAATTATTCGATACTCGGGGGCATGAATTATTTAAATCCCGCCCCCGGGGCTGGGATTCGTCGTGTTACGTCACTGAGTGTCATAAACCGATTTAAATTCATGTTTCATGTAGGTCTTTTAAAGTCGTGTGCCGTTGATTAGGAATATACCAGATGGGACCCTCGACTAAAAAAGTGGTAGACAGGTACTCTCAGTATCACCCTGGTGAAAGACCACCATTCAGAATCGTTACTTGAAATAGATAAAACTATGTTTAGTGACCGGATCTGAATTGCAAGATACTTCCCAACCTTTCTCTTTTACATCTCTTTCCCCTCCCCACATTCTTCAGCCTTATAACATACCCCAACAGCAGTTGACGTAGTTCCAATCGTATTTTCATAAAAAAGTTTAAAAAAATATATCACTAATTCCGTTAATGTCTTCCTGAGGTATCACCAACTTCTTGCTTCTACTCTAGCGTCGTGTGTTCTGACACTGCTTTCTCCCTCCATTCGCTATACATTATGAAACCATCCATTAACCTCTTACCCTGAAAATTTTTTCTTGGCTTAGATAATCAACTCATAATACAATTTATAAGAATTATAGATTATTTGTGTGAATACTGCAGAATATCCCCAACCAGTAGGACTATGGCACCCCCAATTGGGATATGCTTTGAAGCTATATGAAGTTGAAAGGTAAAGGAGATGGAGAAAAATACGATTCGAAAATATCTGGCAGGTCACCAAAGACAAAAAGCCATTTCAAGCAACGTTTCGACTCTTTATGGTACTCTTTCACTACGGCGATACTGAGAGTATATATCTACTACTCTTTAATCGTAGGTTGTTGTCCCTCGTTGGTTAAAATATTACAACGAGGTGTTCCAGGAATACTATACTTCTTCACGTAGAAGCGAATAACACTAATGCAGAAAAGAACTCACTAATTACTAGAGCGATCAAAACCTTTACCCTCCATGAAAAATTAATACACTTTTTTGACGATTCTTAACTAATATACAAACCCAATTTGTATTATAATTTACTTTAAGACCAGACTTATTTTTTTCATTAAACATTTAATCATAGTCAATTACAATTCACTTTTTTTTCTTTTTATTATTATTAGTCCCACACACATAAGTCAAAACGTATACTCACCCCAGAAAAAAAAATCAGATATTGTATGAGCTTACGTAATAGGTACTTTAACTATATAATATGGTGTTATCGGATGGGGCAGTGCTAATGACGATATTCTTAATTTACTAATTAGAACACAAAAAGCCCTCATGAAAATTATGCTTAAAGTCCCTGTAAGAACTAGCACGGACGAAATCTTTAATAAACTTAAAATTATGTCTAAAAAACAATTATACTCTAAAACAACATTACTTTACATTCATAAATACAAAAAACAAGAAATAATACAATCACACATATTAGAAACACTAGATCTCAGAGTCAAAAAACTTGTACGTAAAAATGCTATGGTTTGCAACAAAATTCAACTCTCTTTTAAAATTCATAACAATGATAAATTTGAAAATCAATTAAATCACTGGATACGTTACATAGGGAGATCTGAAACAGAAAATATATTAACACCAAATACAAACCAACATCTTTCAATAATTTTTTTTTTCAGCAATCATATCAATTTAAAATAATTTAATTTCATATTTTGTAAATGAAACCCTCAGATACGGGAAATCCCAGTGACGACATCATTAATTGTTGTAAAAAAAAGAAGATAATAAAACGTTATTATTATTATAAACTTTAATATGTCAACCTTGTCTAAATAAATAAATTAGTAAAATAAATAAAATAAAATAATTATATACTCAGTGACCAGACTTTTGTGTTCGATTCGGAGTAAATTTTTCTGCTGAAAAGCCTTTCCAATTAACTTTATAATTAATTATTTTTCAGTGAACAGCGCTATTCGTTAATATGTTAATTCGTGCGTATTCCTTTTGCATACAATGAGTAATGTTTATGGATAACGTTAACCGCAAAAGCTTAGTGCAGCTTTCTAAAAAGCTTTCCACGAACAGTAATACGAAAACCTTTATGGAAATTTAATTAACCAGCTGCTCAACAGGTTTTTGAATAAAATTACATTTATCACGACTATTAAAGTCAAGAACATTTTCCATATCACCCATTGGTGTTAGGTGAACTTATTTTTGTACGAATCCTTTCGTACCAAACCTATTTTTGAAGATATACAGATTTCAGAATGTGTTCCTTCCTATAAAGACTGAATAAAAAAACTCATTATCCAATTGCTGACATAACTGACTTTGCGTGCTATTTTTTTTTATTGCGTCTTAGCTACTCGTTCAGTCGGTAGCTATGTTTATATATTGAAATAATAATAATACTTGGATGACTTGTATAGCGCTATTTTTTGTGAAAAACCCCCCCAAGGGCGCCGTATAAATACTACTTGCTAGGGTTTATTTTATTATGTACAGATACAGAAACATACTAACCTGGCAAGTCACTCCAGATTAAAACGTTAAATTACAATGTTTTCGCTTGAGATGATATGATTTTGCATGCACAGGACACATATATTAGAAAACACTGCACATTGCATGATATTGCAGTTCCTATTTAAATCCTTTTTGTCATTGATATTATATTTATCAAAAGGTTATTGGCAAAAGAAGAGTAGGTATTTATTTGAAACATTATTTTATTTTTGATTTTTGATAATAATTATTTAGAATGTGGACTATGAAAAGTTTCAAATTTTTCTATTAATTACTTTAGGTAGGTACTAGTTACCAGCTTCGCTATGTTACTTAAGTATGATTTCCAATCACGACATCCGCAGCCGTTATTTTTTTTTAATCTAAGTATTGTACTCATATTTTTTGTATTTATTTTTTCAAGCAAAATCTTGTGTTTTTTTTTTAATGCAGGGTATGATTTATTATTTTATGTCAAACACTCCCTTAGAGACCTAACGACCTTTCATATAATAAAAGTAGCAAAAACTTTTAAGGTATTGAACAAAAAAAAATAAAGTACACCATTTTTCTTCAATAATTCTTCAAGGTGTTATCTTGCATCAAATATGTTTTATCGCTGCGAGTTTTGATTCAAGTTTGAAAGGGTTAATTAAATAACATGATTGTATTTTTCTTTCAACCTCCTTTGTGATTTGACTATGTATATCAAGTTAAATTAGCAAATTGGGTTCCATGATAAATTAACAGACAAATGAATCAGAACAGTTTTTGAAAGTGATATAAAGTCATTAAAAGTCTAAAAAAAAACTAGCCAAAAACCTAATATCAACTAACCTGATCAATCTTTTTTTTTTTATAAAAAAATAAGTAAATATGAAAACAAAATTATTATTATCCAGGTTTTTGGGCTAGTTTTTTTTCTTATTATTTTCATTTACTTTATATCACCTTTAAAGTTTTCCGATTTAAACGTGTTTTGATTTTTCCAGTGACCAGCAAATTATATGGACTACTAATCTATCGATTTGATTTTCATCTATCGGTTTTGCTTATGTTTAGGCCTTATCGGGATAATATATCGTTCATTTCGATTTACCAATATTGACTACGTTAGTTTCTCGGGAAACTTGTTTTTTATTTATTTATTTATGTTCGAGATGCCATACCGATTATGCCACTAAGAATTATGATAACACTGCTAGAATTCATTAAAAATTAGGAGGATAAAAAAAATCACGTGATGGAGAGCTAAAATGCATATTTTTTTAACTTTCAAACCAATTCTTTCTGGAAACGAAATAGCAGATTCCATTACTAAGAAAGCCACTGTTCACATTCCGTCAGTGATATTCCTGTTCCAGCTGGAGACAATTTCTCTATTCTAAAAGGTAAATAAAAACTCTAATGGTCATCTGAATGGAAAATATCTTCTCTAACAAAAGGCCATCAGAACTCATTAATACAATCTTTTAATCCTGACAACCACCGGATTCATAAATACACCTGTGTGCAAAAAAAAACATTCCCTTCATAACTCGAATGACACTAGGTCATACTTCTTATCTTAGTCATCCCGCCAGATTCCACATAGTCAGCTCGCCTTACTGTGATTGTGGGTCAGAGGATACTCTGGCCTATAATTTTTTTGATTGTCCTATCAATAACCAATTTCCGAACTTTATGCACCAATTGGTAAAACTTAAAATTGAACCTCCTACCAGTATTCCCTGCCTTCTAAGTCTCAACACCCCTCAAATTTACAATTTATTAGCAATATACATATTTAAAAATGGGATTCAAATTTAAGCCACTGGATTAAAAACACATGAATTTATAATGTAATTTATTTGCTTCAGTTTTATTTGCCCAAATATTATATCTTATTTAAAAGTAACTAATTTTAAGAACAATCTGTACTGTTAACTGATTAAACATGACCAATATCCCCCTTAATGGGTGAAAGTCATAAAATAACAAAAAACGAAAAAAAAACTTTACTTTATTTTACGTTTATGAACATAATATTAAAAAGTGCTTTTTTCCAGAATGTGTGAAGGTTGGTTCAATCCCATTCATCCTACTTAGTGGTAAATAAGTAGAAAATCAAACTTTAAATATTTAATTTAAATTGAAAGTACAAATTTTTAAACAATAAACGCCCTGATTGAAAACAAATTAATTGAATCGAAATCGTTATTTGTGTATCTGCATATAAATCCATATATCTAATGGTAGGTATTTATAGCTATCTTGAACTAAAAGGATATAGCGAAATTTCCCGAAAAAAACTGCGAAATGTCATCGACATACACCGGCAAAAAATTACCAATTGACTTATTGACTCGGAAAGAAAGGAATCCGAGAACCTGTTAAAAAATATTCTTTTTTGTTCTGTTTTACATCATTTTATATTTTTCCATTAGCAATTTTTTTTCTACTCCCCATAAAGCAGAAGCTTGAAAGCCCCAGAATATGGTTACGAACTAACTAACTAACAATCACGCCGTTTCACCGCAGTAGTAGGCACAGAAGAGGAACGGCCAAACAACTTGATCATTGCATATACTTCTTGCTTCTTCCACATTCATACATTCTCTTCTGTTATTCCAACAAGACAAGTTGACTCAAGTATGAGATTCACTTTATCGTGCCATGTCTTCCTCGGGCGTCCCCGGCTTCTTCTTCCATTCACATTGGCGTCATATTTTCTCCTTACACTGCTTTCTTCGTTCATTCGCTCTACACGCATAAACCATCTAATCGGACCTTTCTTAATCTTATTCGGTATGCCTAATGCCTATATGCAGCCTTGCATTCTTTACGAATCTCAACATTTTTCACACGATCGTACATGGTTTAATCATACGTTCGCCTCAGAGATGTAATTTCTACAGCATTCAGTCTACTTCCATCTTTCCTCTGCCAGTTCCATGCCTCACTGCCATACATCACAGATACAACTATAAATATAATAAATAAATAAAATTAAAATGAATAATTAAATGAAAAAAAAAATCAATGAAAACATTATTAAACATAATCAAAACTATGAATTAAATAATAATAAAACACATTACAACTCAATATTTCGATTCCCTAAGCATATTTAATTCCTTAGAACAGGCAATATGTCTAGCTAGGAATTAATATCGACCAGGGGCGCTATTCCCGTTCTTTTTAAGGAAAATTCCTTAACTTTTTCCTTGGGCTTAAAGCCTTCTTACTTAACTGCGGTTCCGATTCTCTCGGATGACAGCTGTCAGTTGAATTCCATTCATAAAAAATGTCATTATTTTCGATGTTTTAACAAGAGAAAAACTCAATATTTGCGATGTTTTAACAAGAGGAAAATTCAATATTAAGTATATTACCAATTACGTTTATTTACTTTAAACATAATTAGCTAGTAAACATTATATAGATGTTGACATATTTGACAATTCTCGTCAAGCGTAAATTCAAATGTCACTTTTAGAACTAGAGACAAAAAAGGTCATTACTATCTAATGAGGTAGGTACCTTTTTTATAAAACGTGATTCTTCGTTAAAAGGCTTACTTATAGTATTTAAAAATAAAATAAAAATGTATTTAAATGAATTATAACATAATGTAATTGTTTTTAAAAGTTTTAGTTCAAAATCTTGAAGATATTTCATAAATTTGTGTTTTCAAATAATCTCTTGACAATCTATTTAGGATGTTTTTACTATGTCTCACCGGAATTCCGAAGTTAATCACGAAGTCTTTAACCCTAAGGAAAAACGTAAGGAATCTTCCTTAAAAAGAATGGGAATATTACCCCAGGTAAACATAATGCCTACTTCAAACTTACATACGTGTGTATGATGTACCCAATGTAAATACGTTTTTTATAATCTATTCGATAAATAAATTACAGCATAGAAGTGTTTCATAAATATTGTGATTACAAATTTTGTATTGATTTTGATATTGACGGCCTCCATGATCAAGGGGTAAGGCTTTCAAATACTAATCCGAAGGTCGCGGGTTTAAATACCGGCGTGAGCAAGTAAATTATATTTAATTAATTTGTCTTGTTTCACATTTATTTAATTTTAAATAATATTCAGTATATTTGCGAACGTTCCAGATTGGAAGATACTCTTAGTATCACCCTGATAAAAGACCACCATTCAGAATTGAAAGGTTGCTTGAAATGGCTTTTAGCCGTGTTTGGTGACCAGATCTGAATAGCTAGGTATTTCACCACCTTCCTCTTCCCTTCTCATTTCTCTCCCCACTACCATCAGCCTCACAACATTCCCCAATTGGGGATGCCATAGTCTCATTGGCTCCAGACGGTTGGGAGCAGTTGGGACTCTTGTGCGGTATTCACATAAAAAATATTGATTGAGAAATTTTATCGGCAAAAATATATCAAACCGTGCTTCGATCAAGTTCATTAGTGTCGACAGGAAATGTGTGTATTTTCCACACCCCCATAGTGGAAATGTCACCGTCGGAGTCAGTAAATAACAGATCGAGCGTGGTTGTAACTGTAAGCATACTGTAATATTGACTGTGTGTTCGGGTTTTCCTAGTTAGATAGGTAAATAGCCTAACTAGTCGGGTATAACTGAAGCCACAGGTGTAATATTGGGGATTCCCAATTGGCTCAACCCAAAACTGTTCATCCGGTTATGTTAATGGAAAAAAATGTTAACCGGTTATTTTAAATCATGTATTGTTCCATAAGTCAAGTACAGTATAATTCACTCGTATTTGGTCCCATTTGTATAAAGTACATTCTAACAGTATAGAACGGGTTCAGCATAAATTTATTGGATATGTAAATTTTAAACTCAAAATTAATTATGTAAGTTTGATGAATCGATTGCATCTGATTACGCTGTATGACAGGATAATTATGTCAGACCTAGTTGTATTAAATAGAATCATTAACAACCTAGTTGATAGCCCTGTCATCCTCGCCACCATTAAATTAAATGTACCGACGAGTAACAGAAGACAAACTGTAACATTTTTCTGCAACACTTATACAACCAATTTTTAATTATTAATTATTTTTATTGGTATATAAATTACCGTTTTAATATTTAATCGTTGTTGAAAATAATATTAACATAACCTAAATGAAACATGAAAACGAAAAAAAACGGCAAAAATTAAAAAGATTTCAGTTGCATCCGGAACTCGAACCCAGGACCTACATTATAAAGATAGCTGCCAATATTATGGGATAAAAAATAGAGAATAATATTGACAAATCTTGAATTTGAGATATGATATCGATGAAGATGACATAAATTGAACTGGTCTCTTTAGCTAAGTTAGTTAAGCCGTTACCCCGGATAGGCAGAGCTCCGGGGTTCGAGTCCCAGATGCGACTGAAAACTTTTTATTTTCTGTCGTTTTTTCCGTTTTTATTTTTCATTTAGGTTATGTTAATATTATTTTCTATAATGATTAAACTTATACAACCACTATCTATCTAACTATCAGTCTCATTAACCAATGGGATGCATGATTTGGGCAAAAGGTTTAGACGTGTTGTTGATGTATTTGCTTACTCCATTTATACAGTAAAGCGTCCTCTATACCAGAACTTTGATGAATTCTACAATATGTAATATTGTAGATTGAATAATGTAACGATAATGATTTGTGTTATAAAATTTGTTTTGCTTTTCTATATTATATCACTGTTAAACGTTTGAAAAATTTTGTTCATTACTTTATGCTTCAGAATCTCTATGTAATTTTCGATAGCTCTTTATGTTATGTTCCAAAATCCATGTAAAAAAGCCCAGGGCTTATAATCAAATAAATAAATAACGAAATAATGAATTCCGTCGATGTAAACATTAAATAAAATCCGGTTGGTGGGTGAATTTGTGTAATTAGGAAATATTATGCTCGCAATGGGATGGGAATTCTTATACAGTTATCGATATTTAGTAGTAGCTACTAATAAAACGCTATCAATGGAAGCGAGACTAGCATTCTACACTTTATTTTAATAACTATGTTTTATTTATTTTATTTTATTTCGAAAACCATCGGAAAAATACATAAAAAACAGAACCGATAATATGTTTTTAGTAATTACAAAAAAAGTTACAAGATTAGTCCAAGTGGATGGGTTGGTGGGAGGGAGGGGGCAAGGAAATGGATCTAGTCTGTGTAGAGTAATATGTATTGTGTGAATTTTATTTATTGATTTTAGGTTTGAATTTGTGAGGTACTGAGTCAAATACGTCGAACTCACTGTATGAAGTGTTAAAAATGAGTAAATAATAATAACAATAATGTATTTATTCCTGAATGGAGGTTAGAGCAGTCCCACACATCCCATAAAGTATATACAAATTACATAGATAATATACATGAATTAAAAATGGAAATGTAAAGAGAACATAATAGACCTTAGGGAATTATTGTACTCGAGTTGATGAAACTAATACATTTCTCCATCTTGCTTCTTTGAGGAAACTGGACTCTGGGATTCAATGATGAGGACATTTCCGGATTTGTTTACCCTCTCCCTAAATTCAGCCACCCGGGTTCTTATGAGGGCTGCAAAGCCAGGAACTCGACTCATAAACGATGCTTGTAATACAAAGAATGGTAACAACGGAGCTTTGAAGAACCTAGGACCTCAATTGGTCTAAAATATAAACAATAAATTTTTTTTTTTTAAAATCCCATTTTCACAATTTTTGTAAAATAAAATATTAGAGTTGCCCTTATTTCTTCTTTTTTTCGAATAACTGTTCAAAACCGGAAAACCGTTTTTTTAAAGTCCGAACTGAAAACTCGTTAGTCTAATAGGGTGGTAAATTGTAAACCAGTCACCACAAACTACGTTGTAACGTTTGTGTTCAAAGCCCCTTTTATGTTTTATTGCGGCGTCTCTTAGATACTCGTATATTATATATACTAAAAAATATTTAACAGCCACAACACGCCGTAAGAACAGAGAACATCTAAATATGGATTGCCTCTTCGCTCTTCAGCCAACCTGATGAACGGATGGCTGAATTCTACATGGAATCATAATACAGTCCCGCCCAGTGAACCAAACATTCGAAGCCTTCAGATCCTTTGTACACTCTTCGGTAATATAGTGCCCATAGTAACTCTATTCATGGCTGTGAGACGTCACTAGTATTGACTTGTTCGGTGCCACTTTATACTTCAACGTGCGGTGTACCGAGATATTTGGGCGTTAGCGTGCGGTAAACCAGAATATTCATGCTTTGGCGTGCGGTCAACCACAATATTTGCTTTTTTATATGAATACCTCACAAGAGTCCCAACTGCTCCCAACCGTCTGGAGCCAGTGAGACTATGACATTACCAATTGGGGAATGTTGTGAGGCTGAAGGTATTGGGGAGGGGAAGGAGAAGGGAAGAGGAAGGTTGGGAATACCTGGCTATTCAGATCTGGTCACCAAACACGGCTAAAAGCCATTTCAAGCAACGTTTCAATTCTGAATTGTGGTCTTTTCACCAGGGCGATACTGAGAGTATCTTCCACTCTGGAACGTGCGCAAATATACTATATATTAATGTTTAAATGAATTAATTGTGAAACTACACAAATTAATTAAATAAAAATTACTTGCGCACGTCGGGATTTGAACCCGCGACCTTCGGATTCGTAGTCGAGAGCCTTACCCCTCGACCATGGCCTCCATGGTCGAGGGGTAAGGCTCACGATATGTAAAACAATAGTTATTGTAATATGTATATATATATAGACAGATCTTATTTTATGTTGATGTTTAACAAGCAAATTTGTTGTGTTCTTTGAGGTTAAAAAATGTTTACGGTCATTTTAACTACTTTTGATCATTACATAATGTGATGTTTAAGGCTTATTAATTTTGTACACTGTCAAGAATATGCTAAATACAGATATTTCATTTAGATATTAACTGATAGGGATATTGAAAGAAGGGTGAATGCAGGAAACTCCATTAACGGAAGACTGAACGCGGTTGTCGCTAACAAAAAGTTGTCCAAATAAGCTAGCAGTCCACAATGGATTGCTGATACCAACCCTGATGTATGGCAATGAGGCATGGAATTGCCAGACGAAAGACGAAAGTAAACTGAATGCCGTAGAAATGAGATCTCTGAGGCGAATGTGTTGTAAAACCATGTATGATCGTGTGAAAAATGTTGAGGTTCGTAAAGAATGCAAGGCTGATGTTAACGTAATGAGTAAGATTAAGAAAGAGACCCTTAGATGGTTTTGGCATGTGGAACGAATGGACGCCCGAGGAAGACATGACACGATCAAGTAAATCAAATACTCAGTCGAGCCATGTCAGAAGTCGGAATAATAGAAAAGAATGTAAGCGACGATGTATGGATGTGATTGAAGCAAGAAGTGAATGCCAAGATCGAGTTGTTTGGCGGTCCGTCCTTTCTGCCTACCTCTGCGGGGAAATGGCATGATGGTTAGTGAGCTAGTTAACTCCCCACAAGAAGTCCTGAGGGAAATAATATACTGTGTCATCTTTGAGGATGCTGTATGGAGGGTCTTATTAAGGAAAGGGAGGAGAGGAAGTTCTGGGAAGGAAAAAGATATGCGGGGTGGATATAATCTCGAGGTAAGTATGTACAGAAGTGATGAACGTATTAATCCGTCCACCCCACTACGGTGCAAGGTGACAGGTGAAGAGAGTCCGCTGAAGAGGTCAAGAGGTCTCTCCCAAATTGGCCTCTCCCGATCTGGCCCACCTGGTGGGCAGACGCATTCACGGCTGAGACCCGAATAAACCTCACCTCATGAATTATCTATGGTAGAGATATCGGTTATCCAATCAATGGTTAACTGAAGGCGGTACCTACCTCCCAAATTGATATGATTTTGAAAGTTTTTTTTGCAATTAGGTACTAAGGTACTTCGTCGCTTACATTCATTCTTCGTGAGACATTCGAAAACGGAAATAAATATTTTTCAGTCAATACTTAAATCACGTAAAATAGGTCGTAAACCAATAATGACATTTGACATTTCTGTGACGTTTGTTCACCCTGTTGACACTTTTTATAGCTGATTCTACTGAGGGGAACGTAATCCACAAAAATCGATATCCTTAATTGATCGTAAATTTGATCAAGAATTTCGTTGGGGAGAGCGAATTTTTGCATTTGAATAGTGTTGAGGCAAAATTTCGGTTCAACAGTTGCTCAGTACGGTTGGGAAAAACGGCCGTTACAGTTTGCAATTAAATGTAAGTACGTTTTCTAAGTACCACATCAAGCACTTAAGATTGTTTTATATTATGGCGTGCGGACTACCGGGATATTCACGTTATAAGCACGCGTGTGACTGCGATATTTGCACTATCATGGTATAAACGTGCAACCAATGGAGAATTTACTATGTAGCTTGCGGTCTACCCGGATATTCATACTGTAGCGTGCGGTAAACCTATATAATATTTGTACACCAGTTGAATTTGGAAGTCACCTCTGGGCTGAAGTTCCCAAATACTTGAAAAATCTGCGGGGGGTGATTCGTCTGATTGATAATCTGTTGTTAACAGACTGATTCCCATCTCCAATGTACAGACGTAATGTAATTATGTATATTCTACAGATATGTCAATGGAGCCTGCTCGAAGGAGCTAGCAGCGTTGATCCGCCCCGCGCCGGTACACGTGCGTGAACTTGACGGTCACAGTTAATATTGGCTTCATTAGAGCAGGTCGTTCTGTCAACTCGTTTTTGTATAAATCAGCTCGTGCGGGGGACGAGCTACCAGCATCTATCTTTCCTGCTACATTTAATCCGATTCTCTTCAAGGCCTGCATTAACAAATGCTTTCTTACAGTCCCCTTCTAAACCCGTCTTATGATGTTACTTAACCGGGTGGCGATATAGTTCGCACTTATGCGCTCTTATGAGGCGTCACGTAAAAATAATTAAAAATTTATACCAAAGTGTGCGGTGAACCGAATCTTTGAAACTTAAGCGTGCGGTCATTTGAAATATTTATCATACATCTGATAAACATCACAGGTGTTTTCTAAATTTTCGTTTATCTTAAATATTTTTTAATTTATCCCCTACGAAATCTCTGCTAAGCCTATTGACCATTTCGTTTCATTTTACTAGTAATGTTCGCCACCAAAACAAACATTAAAAAAACGTTAAAACTAATAGGTGCTTACAGAATTTATTGTATCATCTGATGAAGGAATACTTTTTTGGGAGACTAACGGCCGTTCTTCTTTTCGAATGATCAATCTGAGTCTCCGATGAGCCAAGTGTTTTGTTAAGTATTCGCTCTGTTTGCCTATTTCCAAGCATTTTTTTTCCTAAATTGTCTATGGAGGTGCCCTCTCACGATAAAATAGTGTCCACCCACTTTCATATACGATAAAATAGTAGCCGCCCACTTTTAAGACAATAAAGTAACATAAAAGTAAAAACTTTCAATGTAAAATTAACATAGATGAGTTAAAATTGTATTTATTATGAATAAATATATATTTCTTAAAAACTAATACATAAACCAACATTTTATACTTTACAAACGTGTGTTAAAAATATGTTGAAAATAAAGTGTTGGTTTGACTTTTGATAATGCCGCAAAACAAATTGTTCGTTTCATACAATTGACATTTGGCGTTTCTCGATGAGTGAAAAAACAAGACAAGACTTAGCTTATAATTAATAAAATAAGCTAGGTTCTCTTCAGTTTTATTTGAAACATACAAAAAACATGTTTTGACATTCGAAAACGGAAATAAATATTTTTCAGTCAATACTTAAATCACGTAAAATAGGTCGCAAACCAATAATGACATTTGACATTTCTGTGACGTTTGTTCACCCTGTTGACACTTTTTATAGCTGATTCTACTGAGGGGAACGTAATCCACAAAAATCGATATCCTTAATTGATCGTAAATTTGATCAAGAATTTCGTTGGGGAGAGCGAATTTTTGCATTTGAATAGTGTTGAGGCAAAATTTCGGTTCAACAGTTGCTCAGTACGGTTGGGAAAAACGGCCGTTACAGTTTGCAATTAAATGTAAGTACGTTTTCTAAGTAGCATAAATTCAGTTGGAGGTTTTTTCTAAATTTCATAAATGTAGCGAATTAAAAAAAGGAGATTTAAACCAAGTTGGCTTTGCGTTGGGGAGGGGAATGGGGGGAATGATCTAGTTGAAGTTCGCATTGAATTATTGTTGCATCCATCGAAGCTAAGAACTTTCTCGGAACTGGTTCGTCTGTTGGAAATTCGTAGTTGGATGCATTGTACGAATTACGGAAAATTTTTGAGAAATATGAATATTTAACAATACCTTCAGAAACGTAAAGTTTGTGACAATAACCCTATTTATAGTCTGAACGACGAAAATACTGAGAGAAGAAATTCAAACATCGGGGGTAAATTGTCGAGAAAATTTGGAAAATGACATAAATTTCAACTGGCGGCAGCCACGCGTATGATGTGTTTTGATGGGCGACAGCCGGGACTGTAGACAGCTGTACATTTGAGATTTATGACATTGCCGATCAAAATAATGTTTTTAAAAACAGTAAAAAAAAACAAAATTTAATTTGCCCTTTTAAATAGTTCTGTTACCTACTCTTTCATTCCAATATGTGTAAATTTTAGTTTGTCGAATTTGCATCTCAATTTTGCATCCATGACACTGTTAGTACGTCGCAAGTGATACCTTTGCTAGATAACACGATTTTCAAAACATAGAATGCTTATATGGATTTCTTTAGAGAAAAACAAAATTTTATGTTAAAAGTACGACAAAATAAAACTACGTAAAAAGAAATCTAATTTTCTCGGTTTATTGTAAATAAATGCATATCATTCTTTCTACAAATTCGCTTTACGAATACGCTCATGCATAACTGTAACTTTTGTCGGTACACAATAGAGTTGACCGATTATTGCACAATGCACCCTCAAAAAATCACGTATCATTCGAACCTTTAAAAACAAAATTTTGCATCCTAAGGATTTGTGTAGTTTGTGTAGGTAACGTTCAAATCTATGGTCAAAATCTATGATCTATGGTCAAAGGTAGGCTGCGTGTATTTTTTTAAGTTCCGATATGAACTGTGAATTGATCATTTGAAAATGGCCGCTTTGTTATTTTCCTGAAAAGTGTAAATTTGTCACATTGAAACAATTTATCAATGTAGTATGATTGTCACATTAAAAATATTCACGATTTTATGGAAAAAAATGTTTTTTATAACATTTTCTACAATTTTCTTTAATGGTTCGTTTTTGGGGGTATACTCAAATTTTCAGCCTTTATGAACTAAACGCCACTGACAATTTTGGGATTGCTTGGGAAAATCGTAGTTTTGAAATTAGCATGGTTTTTTAAATTGCCTGGTTTCTGTTTGTAGGTAGATACATAACTACAGTTTATCGCAAAAAAACAATTCATAACACGTGTAAGAACTACCCAGTCTGCGTGCGAAAAAAGAATCGGCATACCAGAGATTAATTTCATGTCTAATTATTGGCATGGAATCAGGTTAATTGGGGTAATCACCCATTGCTGAAACGAGTGCCAACTTTCATACTGAAGACCATAGCGATTTCGTTTCATGTACTTGATAGCGAATTAGGTGTTTATGTACATAGCTCATAAAATCAGTTGTTAATGGGCGAACATAAAACATATTCACCTCCAAGGCTAAACCAGAATAGATGAGTGACCTCTGGGCTGATTTTAGTTTTTTCCAGTCGGAAGTTTATAAAGATAAAACATTTATTTACGTGAGTTTTTATGGATTTTCTGATTCGAGCTTTGTTAAGTCGATTTACATTAAAATGGTACTGGAGACTTGTAAACAGCGTTGACCCAAAACAAATAACAAGGTTTCTACCGTTGACTCACCCAATATTAAAACACCCACTTTCCAGCATTGACGCACGATTAGCGAGTTATTGCTTTTATCTGTAAATAATGACCATCGTGTTGAGATCCAGCAATGCCCACCGAGCGGCAACTGAACATTGTTTGAGAAGGATATATATTAATACGGAAGACAGAGGGAGAGCTCTGATATAAGAAAATGCTTAGGGCGTAAGCGATCGTTTTAAAAATATTTAAAAAAACACGACATTTAGAATAGAGCAAAAATCTCAAGACTACTTACTACTGACTATAGCATCATTTAAAGAAACGATTTGAATATTTTTATACCTATAACATGTTAAATAACAGAACCGTAAGTGTTATTTATATTTTTCGGAGAATAGATAGCTACTTTTTTCTATCTAGGAAATTTCATTTAATTACTTTTTCATCTAGACATCTGAATAGTGTTTATCTTAAAAAATAACACATTTTTATTTAGTGCAAAACTTCAAGCTTTTAAGGGAAGTTTGTAAAGTGTACTTACATAGGAATTCGGAATGTGGAGGCTTAAATATCTTCTTCCATACTTTTATCCATTTCCACTTCCACATCTTCCTAGCAATAAGCGTGTTAGAGATATTTTCTACAAGTGTGCTCTAAATATTAGGAATATTTTGTGTCTTCTGACTCTTGAGATAACCAAACCGTATAGTTTTATTTGATCGTGCCAGGTCTTATTGAGGCCAACCCGACTTCTTGATTCATTCGCTTTTTATCAAGGATTTTAGATTCTATCAATCTGAAAAAACTTACTTACGCAAAACTGAGAAGGAGAGTCATGTTAAACATTTTATTGTAAAAAAAATGCAAGCATTTAAATTGTTCTGTAATTGTTGACGCCCTCCTAACATTAAAGGAACTTTAAATAAACTTTAAACTTGAAAGGTTCTAGTAAATTGAAATTAAAAATTCAAACACTAGGATATTCATGTTATAAAGAATAATATTTCTTTAAAGAGTTACCAAAGAATTTTGAATTCAGCGTAAACTGTAAAAGTTTTTCGGTTAATTTTCAACTTTCTCTAGTACATATCTTTTGTGTTAGCTTCATTCGAATGTTAGGTTTTATTTTTAAAGAAATTTAAAAAAAAATTACGAAAAACAAGATGTAATATGGAAATGGAGTGATTAGATAGATACACCATTTAACAGCAAGATTTAAAAATAAAAATTAATACAAACGCTAAACTTTTTTTAGATGGCATTCTCGGTATAAAAAAATAAAGTAAAACTTGATAAAACTTTAAAAGGGATAATAATAATAATCGGATTACTTGCATAGCGCCGTTTTTGTGAAAAATCACCTCAAGGGCGCTGTACAAATATTACTTCCTATTCTTTAACTAATTATGTACAGACAGATGCAAAAAACATACTTACCTGGCAGGTCGCTTCAGGTGAACACAGTTTAATTATAAAATTTAAGTAAAGAGATGAAAGTTTTACAGTTGCTATTTTATCCTCCTTTTCTATTGATGGTACGTTTATTTGAAGATTGGTGGCACAAGAAGAGGTATTTATTGAAATATTTATAATTTTTAGGACTGGAAAATATTTAAAAATGACCTTAAAAAGCGTAAAAAGCTTTTAATAGATATTAACATTTTTGTTATTTATTTTTAAACTTTAGTTATTTACATTGTTGCGGGCTGTGGACGCATTTGCGCACCGATGCGTGAATTTTTAAACTTTTCTATTTAATGTCTTTAGGTTTAGGCACCGATGCGTGGTTAAGAATTTGATCACCACATATTTTATCATTTTCATTGCAAATAACCTCCCCTATCACCCAATTTCGATTGATCCATAACTAATGGGACATCCTGTATATTCAATAGTTGTTTATAATAAAAAAATCCTTACTCATTTCATTGATTTAAAATCAGTTCAAAATGTTATCTTTCTGCAAATTCCATAAATTGATGTTTCGATAGATTCTGAAATTTGATGACAATATGTTTTTTTATATGAATACCGCACAAGAGTCCCAACTGCTCCCAACCGTCTAGAGCCAGTCAGACTATGGCATCCCCAATTGGGAAATGTTGCGAGGCTGAAGGTATTGGGGAGGGGAAGGAGAAGGGGAAGAGGAAGGTGGGGAATACCTGGCTATTCGGATCTGATCACCAAACACGGCTAAAAGCCATTTCAAGCAACGTTTTATTTTTGAATGGTGGTCTTTCACCAGGGCGATACTGAGAGTATCTTCCACTCTGGAACGTGCGCAAATATACTCTATATTATTTTTAAATTAATTAATTGTGAAACAGTACAAATTTATTAAAAAAAATTTACTTGCACACCCCGGGATTTGAACCCGCGACCTTCAGATTCGTAGTCAAGAGCCTTACCCCTCGACCACGGAGGCCAATATGCTACAATAGCGTCTCTAGCGGCCCGAGATGCATGAATTTAATATTTTTTGTGAAATAAATTATAGGAATCGAAAAGTCATAAAATAAATATAAGGTAACCTACACATATTATGACTTTACTGCCTTTTTATCTGAAAATTAAAAAAAAAATAAAGGGGCTATTAGTAATAATGCTTCACAATATAATTATAACCCACCTTAAGTGACCAGCTCAGGTATGGGGGCTCCATCGAAGCCAGAGTAAAGTTACCCTCTCAGAAGCTGGACGTATTGTACAGAGCCCGCAGGTACTTTAATAGTATACAACTGCTGACCCTGTACAAATCGCAAGTGCGCCCCACTCTAGAATTTGGCAGCCACCTCTGGTCGGGAGTCCCAAAATATCTAAAAAAACCCTTGACTCTATGCAGAAACGGGCGGTCCATTTGATAGATTCGCCTATCTTAACAAACGGGTTGCAATCTTTGGAGCACATACGTCAGGTGAGAATACTGTCCTTGTTCTACCGGTATTTCAATGGAAGATGCTCTGAGGAACTTGCGTCACCGGCGCACAGTCGGGAAACATGATAAACGCGCGCCTAATTTTTGTACACGGTTGACATTTGCCATATGAGATCGGATCGCTTCTACGACTCGTTGTTGTGTTCAACAGCTCGGATGTGGAATGATTTACCGGTGTCTATGCTTCCTCCTTCCTATAACATGCGTCTCTTAAAGACCCAGGTTCACTTCTTCCTATACTTCAATAGACTCTCCACACAGCATCTCCAAAGATGACATAGACTTCGAGGGAAATTATTTCCCTCGGGACCCTCCTATATAGAGAAAATGTTAAAAACATGTTTTTTTTAAATAGCCTCTTTAATTTTTTTTTCATTCATGAGCAAAAAAGCAGTTTAGTCAGACGTTGGAAACCTAATATTTTATTAATGAATTTTCGTTTATTTCACAGAAAATCTATGAATAAAAAAACATTTCGTACATCACGGGTCGCTAGAGGCGCTAGTGAAGGATGTTGGTATCTCAATGTATGGAAAATGTTAGAAGTTGAACGTATTATTAATTTTATGGTGATCGGTTTCCCTAACCTTCTTACTTATATTATGTTTTCCCCTTTCCCCTATCAAACCCCAGGGGCCTTAGGACAATAATATGGATAAATATATTTTGGGAAGGGTTGTTATAAAAAGCAGAAAGCTAAATCTTCCAAAATGGAAAACATGTCAGCAACACAACTATCATTGTGAAACGTTTCGGAAAAAACAGAGATAGGACAAGAGTCCCGAAAGCGTTGACATGTGGACCTCTGTGGTCGCTAGGGATCCCGAATATTTTATTACACTTTATTTACAAAAAAAAAAGAGAAAATAATAATAAGAATATCAGATTTCTTTTTCTTTTACTTTTTTTTTATCAAATCACCCCTTAATCGATTAATACTTTGGTATATTAGCTTAAAACAACGTTTAGTATATTCCAGTGGCGTGTAGAAACCTATTTTCCGATATTCGCTTTATTCAAGAAAGAAAATTTTTAAATGTTTTTTCTTCTATTATATAAAAATCTCCCCGGGGGGCGGTGTTTGTTTTATATACACATATACAGTTTTATTTTGAGCTTGATGAAATTTTGCACTTGGCGTTCGAAATAAATGGAAGGTAACTTTCTACATGAGATTTCTAAAAACCACCCCGTTTCCCACCCCTTGAAGCAGAATTTCTTTACTTCTTGATGAAATTTTGAATACTTAGGGTTAAAAAAAGAGGAAAATTACTGTATAAGGGTAGGAGTAGGAGTAGGGGTAGGGGTAACACATCACAACTTTCATAACCCGGGCAACCCAGGGTACTTCAGCTAGTTTACAGATAAATCAAAATAAAGAGATTCTTGCCTGAAGTTTGGATGCAAACAATCCAATCCGTGACACAAATCCTTTCCTCTTTCTCTGCATGACGACATACTTATCCCATTCTTGTATAGTGATTGCAGATATTTATTTTTTTCCTTTGCTAATGTTGTTATTCTTTCCATATTAAGAGACACATTTTTCCCCAGCATTCCTTTATTCAATTCTGAAGTATCCCAAACGCCAATTCTTTCAAAATCACTCGATTATTTATGTAATTTCTTATATTTCTGTATAATCCTAAATGCAAATTTTGAATTCTTTCTTAGTTATTAAAAAAAAATCATTTTAAGGTCAACCATTAAAAAAACTCCACCATCTAAAGAATCCTAAACTCGATAGTCTTGAAACATGATAATAGTTCAATTGATTAATTCTTTATTTCAGTTTTATTAATATAATATAAATTAAATTTAACATTTGTTTCTGTACGTTTTATGGTTTGGAATTTAGGATAGTTTAGAATAGAATAGACGAATAATATTTTATCATAGAGCATATGTTTTCCATTAAATTAAGCTCTAAGTGTTACGGGGGAAACAAAATGTTAAAGATGAATGATTAAATTTAAATTTTAAAGTATTAATTATTTTTATTGAGATTTAAAAAACCACATTTTAATATTTAATCATTGTATAAAATAATATTAACATGACCTAAATGAAACATGAAAACGGAAAAAAAACGACAGAAAATAAAAAGATTTCAGTTGCATCTGGGATATGAATTTCAGATATGATATCGATGAAGTTGACATAAATTGAACTGGTCTCATTAGTTAAGTTGGTTAAGCGGTTTCCCGGATAGGCAGAGGTCCTGAGTTCGTCAATAAAGATTAAATTTAATGTTAAAATATATTTAAAACAAATGCCAACACGTCCGATACAACCGCGACCATATCAAATTACGTTGAGAATATTCGAAGATTGTGATAAACGTCGCTAGTCACCTGGTATCCCGGGGTTAAAAGAGGGCACCGCAGGCGAATGTTCCAAACTAGTTCGAACCTGTTTGAAGCGAGCTCGCTACACTATCGGTGTGCACTAATACATTCAAACGTGCGCACTTTAAAATGATTTGCCAGTGATGTTACACAAATTTATTTTTTGTGTGGATCAAATAAGAACCTTTCAAAGTATATTTTGTAGAAGGAATATATTTTTCATTTTTAAATAAAACAGTCAACATTTTATCAAAATGTTTTGTTTATAAGAAACGATTAGCTAAATTGACGCCAATCATAATTAGATTAATTAATTGCGACAGATTAATACCAATTGTTTTAATTATTTAATTCAATTGATCTGTCAACTCCATTGATATTATGTTTCCATTATAATTGTATTTCATCCTATCCAACACTTAATGACTAAACACGAATTATTTGTATTTCAGTTATAAGTACAAGCTTGTTTTTCCGAAATCGTTTGGCAATTGACGTAAAACTTTTGCTTAAAACCAACTGCTAACACTTTTGCTCTGGAAAATCCGACGGTTCGTTATTATTAAATTATTTGTCGGAATATGGAAATATTATCCAAATGTTTATTTTAATTCTACCCTCATTAGCTAATAAGGGTAGAAAAATATGATTGCTTTGACATAGTTTGTTCGGATATATCCTTCTTTTATCTCCTGTTCCATGTAAACACTAGTCGGAAATCGTTTTTTTTATGTGAGTACCGCACAAGAGTCCCAACTGCTCCCAAACGTCTGAACCAAGTGAGAATATGGAATCTGCAATCGGGGTATGTTTTGAGGCTGAGAGTAGTGAGGGGGAGAAGGAGATAGGAACGAGGGAGGTGGAGATGTACCTGGATATTCAGACCTCAAACATGGCTAAAGCCATTTCAAGCAACGTTTCAATTCTGAATGGTGGTCTTTCACAAGGGCGATACTGAGAGTATCTTCCACTCTGGAACGTTCGCAAATATACTATTTATTATTTTTAATTAATTAATTTTTGAACCCGCGACCTTCGGATTCGTAATCAAGAGCCTTACCCCTCGACCATGGAGGCCGTCACGTTGCTTTAGCCATGTTTGGTGACCAGATCTGAATTACCAGTTATGTAGGTACCTATCCATCCTCCACCTCATCTTCTACCCCTCTTTACTCTCTCAGTCTCATAACACACCCCAATTGGAGATTCCAATTGGGACTCTTGTACGGTGTTTATAAATAAAGATATTCAGATTTTATTCTTTCACATTAATTCCACACAGGAGGCCATGAGGAAGAAAAATTCTCTAAGGACCTACGTCATTTTCAGGGATGCTGTATGGAGGGTATTTTTAAGGAAAGGAAGAAGAGTAAGGAAGAAGAGTAAGTTCTAGGAAGTGAAAGGGTGTGAGAGGTCAGTGTGTCCAGGAGTGACGCACGTATTAATCTATCCCTTCCACTGTGGTTAGCTCCTTTCGATCGAGCGGTGGGTATGGCTACCGCCTTTAGCGAAATGCGAAAATGTAATATCCACACTGATTTATGTGGGAATAAAAAGAATTCCAGATCCCAGTTCTTATTTTTCTTGTCAAAGAATATAGTAAGTATCTCGTATTAATTTTTATATATTTTTTTAAATCTTGGTTTGAATGCTCCATGACCTTATCACTGGGAGATTGGTAGTCCGTATTTACTCAAGTCCTGAATTTCACAAATAGTAAAAAAAGCACCAGGAGTAAATACAAAATTACGATTTTTTAACTCACTTTTTTTAAAAACTAATAGATATGTACCAGGCCTTGCTCGGGATATTTTTTTTTAATAACGTTATAAAGTTGTGAATTCTTGCTTGTCGTTTGGGTGCCATAATTGATTTGACGGCGAAAGTAATGCCCTGTGACGATTATTACTATCTCTAAACAAAGAAACATTTATTTTAAATTTTGATTTCATACCAATTTTTTTTTTTCAAAATATACTCAAATAATAAAGTTCTTAATAGGAACTTGTTTCATACATAACTTAATTTTGGATTTGAGGCCAAAATAACCATCCAAACTGAATGATACGTATTTGCTATATAAATATGATTACCTAAATAATAATACAAAAACAAAACATTTAAAAAAAAAACGTATTTTCGGGTCGATATTTTAAATTACGTATGGCAAATTTGTGTTCCAACTTAAATCGGTCGTTTTTAACTTTACTTAAAGTCCGCCATAATGCTTATTTTAATTTTTTTTTTAATGTATTTCGTATTTCATTATATTTTCACAGTAGACAGGGTAAAACTTTTTTTTTAATCACCTTTAGCCCCTAAATAATTGTTGAATGTGCCTCTAAAATGGCGAAAAAACAATTCCTTTAATGGCCTATATTTCATAATGTAAAAAAAAATTACTTCTCATCCGTACTAGATATTTAGTACACTTTTTGATAAAAAAAATATTAATAGGTTTAGTCAAGTATTTTGGCCTCGAATCCAAAATTAAGTTTTGCATGAAGCAAGTC